>JADLZL010002887.1:0-74232 GCA_015844335.1 Chrysopogon serrulatus
AAATAATCATCTATTTGCCATCAATCATCAATTGTGGCAGATTGAATATATCACCAATATTGTTTGTATTGAGTGAGTCATTCATATGCAACCAATCGATCATATATTTCATCAAGATCCATATTTTCCTTATTTGATGTCTCATGACCAATCTACTAATTTGACACATCACATGCAAGAAACATCAATAAAAAAAACATCAATAGTAATACATATTATTATTCACCAACGTTTCTACTATACAACCATTGGTAATTTTGATATGTTGGTGTTGCTCCTTTCTTTTTATATGCTTCTTGATGTTTTTTATTTATTCCATCCCTTTAATTTTCTCTTGAGACATTGTTTGCCATCAAGCCTTATCTCTTTTCTCTTGTGTCGTCTAGCATTGTTTCCTGCAGTGTTACAATAAATTGAATTGAATAAAGTAAGTGTCCGTTTCTTTTTGGCTACCTCCATTAGTAGTGTTATTACTCTAATCACCCAACGGTGTAGGAGAGCCACTATTTTTCATTGAATTGACTCACAATTACCTGTAGTGCGTGTACCCTTTTGTAGATGAGATTATCTAGGAGTATATGCCTGTACAAGAAGGTATAGATAAAGATAAAGTTAAAAACATAGTCTACCACCTCCAGGCTTATGTAAACTAAAAAAACAACTCCTATAAAGCTAACAGAATAGGTCCTGTTAATAGAAGAGAAGCCAATTGACCAAATTCATAATTGAGGCTGCAATGGAGGCAAACCAGTGAAGCTAAAGAAATAGCTCTGCAAGGCCCCTAGCTCCAACATGTTGTACATGGAATCAGTGCAGCTATGTTGACAACACCCAGCTGGTGATATGACTGACCTTCAAGCAAACAAACCCTCTGCTAACGCATACAACATACGCTAAGGCTAAACATATCTGAACTTATCTGGTCTAGGAATTCAACACATATGGGATGCAAGAATTCAAGATACAACCTATTTTCGCTTTAGTAAGGTACCACATAGGGAGCAGGGAAATATGATCATATAAGAGACAAACCAAACTACCAAAGTATATATATTACTGATAATATTCCACTGATGCATGAATGGTACCGCAGCAGAACTCCCTTCCATGAGTGGTATTAATAATGATATACGTGAACTTGAAACAGTCTCTGTCGATGCTGTAGCTCCTTACTGTTGATGTCCAATTTGAATGATCTACAGCACGGCAGAGGGAGGCACCTTGCCTGGCATAAAGGCAAAGAGTCTAATTAGTGGCACAGAGTAAAGGAATGTAGAGACAGTGAACCATGAATGAACCTATTTAGTATTCTGTAAATTAAAAAGCTATATTCACCAAATCCTGGGATTAAAATCATGAACGAACCTATTTAGTATTCTGTAAATTAAAAAAGTATTCACCAAATCTCGGGATTAAACAATCTTCAGTTCTTCAGATAAAAATAACTAAGCTTTAGGTGAGAAACAGGAAGCCACCATCACAAACAGTTCCACTCAACTTATGAAATCATTATTTAAATCTCAAACTGAAGTGTTGCCCAAGAAGAGGACAAAATTTGCCAAGAAATTATGGCACCACGTGGATACAAGCTCATTTTAGTGCCAGCTACATTATTTATTGAAAATAAATTCTAGCTAAAATTTACCTAGATAAAAGGTCCGCCAAACAAGACAAAAAAATTTCTCATGTCCCCTTAATAATTCAGTACTTGTTCCCTGAATGGAATGCAAAAATAAAGTGTCTAAAACAAAAGCTCATTGGCAGGTTTCTCTACCAAACAGTGGATCCTCTATTACTCCATTGATGCAAACACAAGGCACAAGCTAAATATTCCTAAAACTATCAAATTTGGTCAGACAAGCATATGCTTTCTGTTGGAATATATAATCATGTATGATCATTCCATAAGTTCTTCTAGGCGTCTGTCAAATTTTCTGAAGGAGAAGGTAGCAGCATAATGAATGCTGACAATTTCACCCATATACAGCCAGGAGGACACTTCTAACTTCCAACTTTTGGCTGGAAACTGTGACCTGAAGTTCAAGCATCCGTGTCATAACATTTTTCGTATTTATTTGTTCTAATTTCTTGCAGCCTACTTGTTTGTGCAGTATGCAGTTGCACCAGACATAAGAATAGTAAAATGTAGCTTTGAACAACTGCAGCAGCAGCTACAAAAATCAGAAGCGCCAAGTTTAGTGCACCATTTTTTATATTTGAGTGATATAATAGTATCCCTTTTCACGGTATGCCAATGCCACATTCTAGCCCATGCACATGCAATGTTTATGTATATTTGTTTAAATAATTATGTATCAATGGCATATGACCTCAAAAGTAATTGTTTCAGAGCGTAATAATTGAGCTAAGCCTATACTTGTGGGGCTGAAAAATGTCACTGCAATAAGATTATACAAGGACAAATCATAATGCAAATCAAACTAAAAGGAGATTTTATTTTGGTTGTGAATCATAAAACTTCTAAAAACTTTGTCAAAAACCTGCTTGGATCAGTTGTAAAACAAATAGGAGTATTAGGCATTACACCTTGAGAAATAAGCATTACATTTGCCCAAACTAAAAATACAGGAAAAAGTCAGGCTTGATCTCACTCTCATCATCCGTTGCTTGCCGTGCAATATCTGAAGTCCTCACTGTATCATGGTAAGAACTCTCTAGGTCTCTTGGAATCCAACTATATTTAGGAACTTATTATTTGCCTATATTGCCATCATAAACGAAGTGAGACGCAAACAACGATGTTCACTCAGCAAAACAAGCATAAATGTCAGATTAGGGAGCAATACTGTCGTCACAAGTTTTGAGCAGTGGGTGTGAGATTTCCAGCCAAGGTCCGTCAGGTAACTACACTACACAAGGATGGATTTCCGATGGTCTTCATCCAAGTGCAGGATTCAGGACAAAAAATCCAAAATCTAAGAGGTCGAGTGCGCTTACTTTCTACTGAGGCTGTGATCTGAGGCATCGTATCGAACAGCCACAGGGCACTGGATGGAAACACAGAGTCACACGCACGCCATCACGGGCCACACGCACGCACGCACGCACCGTGCGTCTGGGCGGCGAGGCGAGCAGATAGCTGCCGGGCGGGCGCCGTATTACCTGCCGCGGTGCGTCAGACGAGCGAGCAGGCGAGCCCTGCGTGTCACCGCAGGCGCTGCGAAGGGGACGGGAGGGCCGGGGGAGGAGGAGGAGAGAGGGATTGCTGTTACCTGCGCTTGCGCTGGCGGGCCTCGCCGCGCCCGCGGTTGCTCTGGCGATGCAGAATGACGTTGCTCCTCCCTCCTCGGCGAGGGTGCGACGGCGAGGTAGGATAACGGCGGCGCGCGAGGAGGCGATGGCGGCGGGCAGATCGTGGCCAGAGCTAGGCGTCGTGGTGCGTGGGCGTCGGTTTTGCGGGCCATGCGCAAAGAGAGAGGGGCGATCGAGGGGAGCGAGGCGGGGGGCTTCACATTCGCACGGGTGATTAGGAGCGGGGTGGGGCGATTAGCGAGACTAAGACGATATCATTTGGTTCTTTTTAGTAGTAGGATATAAAAAAGGGAAACGGGACGGAGACGGAGGCTTTGCCGTTCTGGCGGCCAATCCGACGCCGATGGGCTCGGTCCATCTCCTCCCTCGGACCTACAGAACCTTTTTTTTTTCTTTTGCCATTCTGAATACGAGAAAAGGCGGCCTGCTTTTTTTAAAAAAAAAAACTTAAAAGGCGGCCTCCTTTTCATTGTGCTCTTCAATCTTGACTCTAGTGATGTCTGATGCGTGTGCATGCACTTTTTTGTTTTTTCCCCTTTTGATTGATGCCGATGAACATATATATCTGACTTTATTTGGCACTAACTTTGTTTGCTTCTGGTTTTCGGCTTAATTTCATTCCAATTTTAGGATCATTTCTAGTTTCTTTGGATATCATGTCTCGTGCTATCATTTTTGGTCGTTGGAGACAATTTCATGTTTTCAAGACGTGCATACTCCCTCCGTCCCTAAATAATTGTCGCCGTGGGATGCGTCTTGTACAAGTTTAACTTCGATTTGTAGAAAATATGTGCAATATTTATATCTCCAAATAATTTTGTTAAAAAACTAGATCCAAAGATCTTTCTAATGATACTAATTATGATACTAATCGATGATATTTATTATTTATTAAAATTGCCGATATTTCTTTCTCGGGAAGCGAAGCGACAGTTATTTAGGGACGGAGGGAGTACGCAAGGACGGAGCAACGTACAAGTACAAAACACATCGAGGTGTAGGAGACAGTCCCGCTCAAACGACCTTCCGTTCTAGTAGTGGACTTTGGGCCAAACTATATATTGTTATCCACACTCTCGCCAAGGAAGAGGACCAGAGGAATATGTCAACAAACATCGATCCGGCCTCTCCCATGTAAGTGGCCTGCTGTCTCACGAACACGGGGCATTCAACATTCAGGTTGGCCTGCCAGGAGGCAGCGACCCCGTCCAAGTCCAACTCCCAAGTCCGCACCGTTGCTTACCATCGAGGGTTCTGACGCGCCCTTGCGTCCACCACCGGAGCATGCGGCATGCACCGTGCATCGTCGTCACCATCCGCCATTTTTCAATGCAAACCTCCCAACTGGAAAACAAAGGAGACGAACCGTGTCCGCGTCCGTTGAAGATCCCCCGTCTCCATCCCATTATTGTCGTGCTTTCGCAGCATGCATATAGCGGGCAGTACGAAGCTTCTCGGAAGGACGAGTTCGTGGAAAAAGGAGAGGCAGCGCAACTGCGTAAGCTGCAGTTCTGCTGCTGCCTGCCAGCTAACGAATCCGACGGCGATCGAGCTGACTATATTCCTGCTCTGCCTTCGTATCGTTTGGCTTTCCTAGCACGGGGGCTTTTTAATAGATGAGATTAGAAGAAACAAAATGTTGCCTTCGCATCTAGCTCATGCGGCTGTCCATTAATGACTATTCTTCTACATGTTCTTTTCCACATCTTTATGCAATCCAATCAAAACTATTTTTGTACATGTTCTTTTCGTTTGTGTTATTTTAGCAGCTTTAGCCCATTATCTCCATGTTGGTTGGGTTTCATGATTTTGGCTTCAGCTGTGTTGCTTGGTGCTAGGCTTCAGTTCTTGAGCCCTTCGTTTATCTTCAAACAAGCCAGTTAAAGAAAAGAGCTTATGCATTCTTTCTGACTTAGTATTTGTTGACACGAAATGTGACGTACCGTGCCCTCACACACGGCAAGCAAGGAAAGCGTGGCTTCAATCGGGTGCCCGGACGGTTTGGAGATCCGAAGGCGTGCCGGTCAGTTTGTCCCGAAAACCGACAAGGGACAAAAGATTGTTAAATACAAAATCGAACGTGCGGATAAGACCGCATAGTTCCGTATATACGCCCCCGGAAGCCACTTACGGCGACATACAGCTATAGAAGTCGCATGCGCCAATCATGCATATGATTCATTCGGCTAATATGAAGACAAAACGCGTAAAGCATTGATTGCCGAACGCGCATGCATGAGAAGACATGTTCGAACAAGTGAAAATTGACTACAAGTTAAAAGCATAACCAAACTCGGCAATTCAGCCCGAGCCGGGTCCATGAAGAAGGAACATACAAGCCATCACGAGTAAACCAATCAAGAATTTGTATCCGCCGCACGATACCTAGTCCTATCAAAGTCTAAACGTTTCTAACGTGCAAGAACCCACAACATGTAACAATCTAGATTGATCTAATTCGGCTACATAAGCATGAGATCTATTTATCATAGTAATAAAAGAGTAAGAACGTTAGAAGGTAAATAGACCTATAAAAGTAAAAGAGCGAAACCAACCAATCTAGATTGGGCAAAAGAGTGTTATAAATATGTAAAAACATTAAACGCATGCAACATGTGATAACTTAATGAATCTATTAGATTTTGCCAAGTCTAATAGAGCCGATAACTATCTTGCTTTCGCTAAGCTATCAAGCGGGACTTTTGCCGCACGGCCATCTAGTCAAGATAAACAAAGCATAAGCAAAGACTTCTTGATCGTCAAGCAGATGCCTGCCGCACGGCCATCCGGTCGAGACAAACAAGACTACTTGCATCAATATCTAAATCCACCGCTGTGGCAGAATCGCCTAAATTAATACACTCACAAGAGTACTTGTCTTCTATTAGACACTAAGTACCCAAGGGAGCGCACTAATTTAATCGATTACACGTCGAGCACACCCCAGGGGAGAACTCGAAACTCCACAGTTTTTCAGCAGGATCACAAATAAGGGAATAAAGCTTACAACAAACTTGTATCTCTTATATCTTAAGTGGACATATGATCAGAGTATGACTTATGAATTATAACAGCGGAAGAATAACTAAAGTGTAACAAAATGAGGTTAATTCATTTTAAACTTACATGGTAATATTTAGTTATTATTGCAGCGGAAATAAACATTCATTCAATTGCAAGCATAAGCATTTTACCTAATGATGACATTATTTATGATAGAGCTTTTCTTGTAAAAACATTTGGTAAAGGGATTGTAAACAAAATACTATCGTAGCGTAATTGGAATTCCTCGCTGAGCCCACCAGGAGGTATCCACTCACAAGAGTCAACAACTAGCATCCCCATTATTCCGCAACGGGGAAAGTAAAAAACCCCGAGTACTCAATTGTACTCGGCAAGACTTACCCGACGGGGAGGGAAATAAAATGACTCCAAGGATATGCAAGGCTATTTGGCTTGTGGGTTTATACTTGCAGGAAAGCATTACTAGTAGTGCATCCTTATATTTAAATTTTAGCAGTCAATATTACTTCATTAGCTAACCATTCTAGGTAAGCTCCTGAACTACTTTCAAGCAGGTGATAAGCAATCAGGATCTCTTTTATCCATCTTTCATCTTCCATTTCTTACTACGATGCCAGAATAAGGTCCTCGTCGTTACCGTTCAAGAACGGCGATTCGCGAATCAATGTGCCCAGCTGGGTACCCCGAGACACACTCCTCGTCTGCATCCTAGACACAGACAAGAACAACTTGCTTTCTCCTGCCCGGGGCTCCAGGTCCCCGTCCAAGCTGGGACTCCAAGCCCCCAACATTCCCGGTCCAACCGTAATGTGGTGCAAGGACCTCCAACCCAAAAAGAAAACACACGTATACACCACCCTATACAGCCGGTCCGGATGAAGCTGGAACCCAAGACAAGAGAGAGCAAGCCTTCCGAGCGCCCATACACAAGTATGTGTTCGGGATAAGGAGATCTGTGACTTAACCTTCAACCCTTTAGCAACGATCGGTCCTTAATCGACACAGGCGGGACAAAACGCAACCAGAGCCTCGCTCTGTTGCCCAACAAACCCAAAAACACCGTCCATCCTCGGTCCATGATACAGTCCCGTCCGGTCTCCATTTATTAACAACATATAATCCATGTGATGGTAATATGATAGTAATAATAGATAACCTATCTCTCGCGAGTGACAGGGAATCACTCGACTTCTACCGGTAACCTGTAGCATAGCAAGTCTACACGATCCTATCATACTAGTAAGACTCATAGGATAAGGATATTTATGCAGGTGGTTTTCATTCAATTCCTCAAAACTTAATGCACAAATAAATATTGTAAAGTGCAGAATAGTAGAGGTTATGAACCGGGGCTTGCCTGGGTAAAAGATAACCAAAAGTTAGTATTCCATCTTTGCAGCAAATCCACCAAGACACCATCCTCCAAGTAGAACACCATGACCCTTGATCGATCTCTCAATTCTCCATCGTTCCTATTATGATATGCAACAATGCAGCGAATGAATGCAACGGAAGAATACACACCACGTAAACAAAAACACCTGGCAACAACAATTCTTAAAATAAAACACACATACACTTAGCTAACCAGCTAGCTCTAATGACTAACACGATTGGCTAGTTGTCTTACTTATAAAATGTCATTTCATGGCAAGCACTGGTCGTAACTACTCTCTAATCATTTTATTATATATTATAACTAGGGGTATCTTAGCTACCTTATTTAACCCTTTATTCTAGAACTACCAAAATTACAGAGAGCACATACTAACACAATGAAACTACTGCATGAAGCTTGGAGCTAAATTTATCATCTAGTTGCCATAACAAATCATTTTCGAATTTAACCTATTAAGAAAAGGCCCACTAAAGTAATTAAATGCCCTTTGGAACATAACATAACAGCACCAACAAATTACACCAATAGATAGATCACGATTTTAGGATTCTAATAAAATTAGTTTCACTAATTTTGGACACCGATGTGAATTGATATCAATTATCAAATTCTAGCCCAGAATTTAAATTAGAAAACTAATTCTAATTACCCTGGAAAAACGAAAAGGGAAACCAGCCGGCTCGGCCCAACCTGGGCTCGGCCCGCGACGCAAAAAAGGCCCGCCAGGCGAGAAGCCGCCCCCGGCCTCATCAAGCGCCACGGTTCTTTTTCGAAAAGAACCCCGGCTTCCTAAGTAATCATGGATCACTATTTGCACTATTACTATAGACACAAGCTTTACACCAGCGCCCTTAATATTTTCGTCTTTACAAAGGAGAGGTCCCTGGCTGGCGCCCGCACGCTGGGACGCGCAGAGCGGTGGCGGTGCGGTCTTGCGGCGGCACGGCCCGCCAACATGGGCCTCGCCAAGCAACCACCTGGGGTGGCCGGAGACCTAATTCCAAGCTTGCGGGTGCCTAGGATGTGCCGATGGGGGGAGTGTGGAGTCCTGCGGCATAGCCAAACGCTGGGCGGCCTTGGCAAGCCGAAGTTCATGACCATGGCGCGGCCGTCCCAGCTAGCGTGAGTAGTGAACAAGGAAAAGGAGAGGCGCAAGAGCAACAGAGGCTTACATCGGACGTATCTGTGGTGATGGTTAGGTCGGTGGCGATCCGAGCGAGGCCGACCGCGTGCGCCTGACGGAGGCGGCGGCGCTCGGCTCACGGTGTGACGGTGTCACCGGCTCGCCAGCGACGCGCCTGGATCTCCTGAGGTGAGCACGGCACAAGGAGGTCAGAGCGAACTAGGAGGCGCCTTTAATCGATCCGAAATCGACCAACACGGCCTACCTCCCCGGCTTGCTCTGCACAGCGGCGAAATTGACCGGCGGCGGCGATTTCGTGAAATTGGGGACGTACTGGATATGGAAAGGGCTGTGGGTGGTTCGGGAGGCTAGCTTGCTTCCCTGGCTGATCACTAGCTTGAGCAATTGTGAAGCGTGGCAGTGAGCTTCATGAATTTGGGAATGAGGCGGCACGGTGTTGCCGCTAAAAGAAGTGCGGTCCGCCGGTGAAGCTCAGAGGAGGCGTGTCGTGCAGTGGATGAAGGGACGGCTCCTCGCATCGCGCAGCTACCACGGCGTGCTTACGCAGCACGTAGGAGCGCGCTGAGTGCGCAGATATGCGAGTAGCGCGAGGTCAGCGCCCTAGCCGCGATGCTTTGTCCCACCCTCGTTGGCTAGCGCGGCAAGGCGAGAGGACGGGACGGCAGAGCAGTGGCACTAGGCGAGCGTCAAACGAAACAGCGACGCAGGACGGGGCGGCTGGTTCATAGCGAGCAACGGGCACCGACAGCCGCGGTAAGACGCGTGAGCAACGTGGCAAGCGCAGTGTGTGACGGGCTCGCTTGTAGCCAGCGCCCCGGCGGGGAGCGCTGGCAGCCTTGGCAAGCGACGACGCGGGCGATGCGACGCGACGCGCTGCACGGCCCTACGCGAGGCCGGGCAAGCATCGTGGCCAACCCCGGTCCAGCGGTGGTAGCCGCACCCGCCGGCAGGGCGGCGAAGGGACGCGGCCGCGGGCGCATGCCGCTTCACGGGCGTGGTGACCGCGCCCAACCGTTCGACCGCGAGAACATGTTGCGTGCACGGAATTTAAAGCACGCGAGAAACTTATCCGACGGGTGCCAAACCAAACCGACTTCACTATGCCAAGGGAGGGACATCTAGCTACCGACCGGGGCCAAAACATGCTACGATCGCTTAACTAGATTTTGTGGAAACCGGATGTCAACATGGCAATTGCCACACCGTTTTGAGAGTTAAGGAAACAGACTAAGTCTTGAGCTGAAATTTGGTTTACGTTGCATTTCCGAGCTCTTTGGAAGAACTAGCTAATAAAATTATTTTCTGCAGGACGGTTGCATCGTGTTCTACAAAAGTTGTTCTACAAACTTTACTTAGGAAACACATGCATGTTCTATATTAATTCTACTCAAGAAAAATTGATCTTATGCCTTAAACGATATAAGGAGAAACTGAGAGTAGCTTCCAGTTAACATTTTTCTTGAGCTTGTTACGCTAACAGAAATCGTTTTCACCCACAATCACAAGCAACAACACCTAAACACGAGATTCACGAATTGATTTGGCGGGGAGGTTAAGCGCCGTAACACGTGGGTGTTACATCCTACCCCCTTAAAAAGAATCTCGTCCCGAGATTCGGAGCAGGTAAGGAGAAACAGGGAAAAACACGATTACACTGCATAGAACTAAAACAACAGGGGAGATTACAGGACTGAAACAGCTCAACACACCTAACAACTCAATCCAACAGCCGAGCTAGACGAGGGCAATGAAAGAACAACAAGATGATAATAATCCAGATCATGGCGTAAGTCCAACAGATCCGTAAAACAGTCGAGGGAACTCGATCATCATGAACTCGGAGGCTAGATTTAACCCCTGGGGTGGAAATCGATCCCTGCGCTTCGATCCGATTCCTCGGGCTAGGCTTGACTCAAGAAGATCGATCGCAAATCCTCTCTCTGCTCGCCTTCTCCGGATCTAGCCAAGCTTCATCGAGGAGGGAAGAGAGGTGCTTAACGATTCTTGCGCCGAGGATTTGGAGAGTTGGGTGGCGGAGCGGGGACTCAGGGTCACGTTTATAGCTCAGCGGGGAGGGCGAGTGGTTGCGTTGTGCGGCGCACCGAGAACAATAAGGTTGGTTGGGAGGGAAACAATGGCAGGTTACGGGGTGGGGCAGCCATCGGCCGTGGTGCGCTCCGCACTCAAGCCTGAGCGGGGAAAAGGAGATGGAGGGACAGCGCAACGTGGAGTCACGTGAACGATCGAAGCAAAAGAGGGAGGGGGTCCGGTACGGATGCGAGGGTGAGAAACGAGGACAAAGGTTATACCGCTACTAGACTAAAGCGACTACTTAACCCTTTTGATTAATCGCGTTTGCAAAAACAAGAATCACGCACAACATAACCATTGCGAGAAAAGACGATAAATCGTTTCGGGGAACCACACACAATGTCACTAGGCGCAAGGCAAACACACTACTTTGAGGTACAACGGGAAGTATCACATCCGGAGAAGGCAAGGACATGCACAACGAAACCATGGTATACATCGCCCACAAGGCGACTAGTCTACTTCGCCGAGGCGCAGGGCTTCACGGCTGTTCTCCGGAGGCTCTTTGGCGGGGTTGGGCTGCGTGCAGGGAAGAGGAGACTCAACCTCAGAGTCTTCCACAGGAGTGGGTGGTGGAACGGTAGGTGCTGCCATAGCCCTTTCCCGCTCCCAGGGATAGATGGGTATCCCTCCCACGACCGGAGGTTGCTGCATGTTTGGGATAGGTGTCCTTCGCTGATCTCGGGCGAAGAGGTAGACGTCTCTTAGCTGCTTGGAGTAGCGGTCTCCTGCTTCTCGCATGGCTTCGGCGGTGACGGTCTCACGGCTTTCGGCGGCCGCGGCTTGGGAATGCGCCATGGCAAGGTGCACATGGAGCTTCTGGCTGAAACGCTCGGCCTCCTCGGCCCGCGTGATGCACTTCCTCGGCTTGGAGGCAACCCGCTCGTGGTGCTCATCCGGGGCAGCCAGATACGTGGCCGGGGATACCACGGTGGGGTCGATCGCTTGCCGGAGGTGCCTTTGCAGAGTCTCCATGCGGGTTCTCCCGAGGAATGGAGAGTCCCGGTCCCAGAGGGGAAAAGAACCTCATAGGGGTGAGAGTGAGTGAGTCTCCATAGATCCGACCACGGGACTCGCAGAGCTTTGCGAGCTACAGCTTGATAGGTGTCGGACAAGCGAAAACCGATGGTGGTGGCACTCCAGCCATCTACGCTAGGAGAGTTCTCACTTTTCCCAATGTAGACGGTAACCTCACACCGCTCGGTGCCCTGCTCTATGAACTCACAACCTTCATACATGGGGTGATCTCGGATTCCAAGCCACTGTGTGGTGGTATAGAGGAGCTTGGGAAATCCCTCTACGCCCTGACAAGTGGTACTAGACCAAACTCCTTCCGCCTGCCTCAAGGGCTGGATAGGAGGGTTAGTGAACTGGAAACAGGGGCATCGTGGCTCTCGTGAGGCCATAGGCTTTTGCTCAGGAAGGAAAAGGTTGGGGATGGTTAACGAGCGTGGAATGTGGGTAAAAAGCAACTGGGTGGCTCGCTTTTTATAGAGAACTAGGCAAGGCGTCTCCGAGAAGAGTGACCAGTCTACAGTGGTCAGGACGGTCGACAGGTGGGGTAGGGCTCAGTGTGCCGGCCTCGACGGCTTTAGAGGCATGGTCGCGGCATCACGCTCGAGGAGAACGCAGAGCTCACACGATGGAACGAAGTGAATGACCGGGGCCACCACGGGGGGATGTTGAATACGAATACCGAGGTGAAAAACGAGACCCGACACAAGCGTAAAAGGAGAAAAGGAGACGTGTAAAGACGACAAACATGCCCCTATAAGCGAAGGCGTGTCGACGGTGACACAAACATCATTGCGGATCTTTGGATTTCTCATTAGAACACAAGGTTATTTTCAAAGTAAGTATTTTGTTTCGGGAGGAGTAGAAGTATGAGCCTGTAATGGACCTTAGTCAAGGACCTCGATACCAGCAGCGTGCCAAGTAGCGCACCCATGTGGCAATTTGTTCCACGGGGAGGGGCCCTCGGTTTCGCCGCGGCACCATAAGTCATTAACCAAAATACCATTACAAGTCATACCCGTAAGGAAACAAGGTTATTAGAGGTAGCAAGGGTATAACAAGGAGGGAGTTCCGGAGGATGAAGGACCGGGGATCAATATCCGAGGATGGAAATAAATTAGGAGAGCATCAAATGTTCTATCGAGACATCCACAGCCCGACTAACAACAAAAGATATCCGCACTTCATTCCACCGGACAGATTATCTTGCATCCAAGTTGATTGCTTTGCTTGAAACTTACTTGACGCAGACTTGAGGATTTTAGGTGAAGATCACCGAAAAACTTTTAACCGAGACCTAAATGGATTTCAAGAGGGATCGACTTACACCGGCTAAAACCACAATTGCACAAACAGGATATGCATGAATGCACGCCCTAATTGTCCTCACTTCGTTGCCACATATAGAGCAACCGTTCTCAGATTCTGGCACATCGTTCACTCTCCAAAACTAGTCGATTACTATCGAACTATACTCGAGAGTTAGCGTACCTGCAGAAGATTAAGTTAGCAGAGTGCCATCTATCTTAGATACATAACCATAGTAATAGGGCTACTTATATAACTCTCGCATGCAAACGCCCTAACTTTTTGAGAAGAATTTGTTGTCAAATTTTAATTTGAAAAGAGTTACGTAGCTTTATTCGCTTATTTATGCGCTGATACCACTTGTGGCAGAACCGTCTAAATTAATACACTCACAAGAGTACTTGTCTTCTATTAGACACTAAGTACCCAAGGGAGCGCACTAATTTAATCGATTCTCGTCGAGCACACCTGTGGGGAGAACTCGAAACTCCCCACGTTTTCAGCAGGATCACAAATAAGGGAATAAAGCTTACAACAAACTTGTATCTCTTATATCTTAAGTGGACATATGATCGAGTATGACTTATGAATTATAACAAATGCGGAAGAATAACTAAAGTGTAACAAAATGAGGTTAATTCATTTTAAACTTACATGGTAATATTTAGTTATTATTGCAAATGAAATAAACATTCATTCAATTGCAAGCATAAGCATTTTACCTAATGATGACATTATTTATGATAGAGCTTTTCTTGTAAAAAAAACATTTGGTAAAGGGATTGTAAACAAAATACTATCGAAGCGTAATTGAAATTCCTCGCCGAGCCCACCCGGGAGGTATCCACTCACAAGAGTCAAACAACTAGCATCCACATTGCTACCGCAAGGGGAAAGTAAAACCCCGAGTACTCAATTGTACTCGGCAAGACTTACCCGACGGGGAGGGAAATAAAATGACTCCAAGGATATGCAAGGCTATTTGGCTTGTGGGTTTATACTTGCGGGAAAGCATTACTAGTAGTGCATCCTTATATTTAAATTTTAGCGATCAATATTACTTCATTAGCTAACCATTCTAGGTAAGCTCCTCGAACTACTTTCAAGCGGTGATAAGCAATCGGGATCTCTTTTATCCATCTTTCATCTTCCATTTCTTACTACGATGCCGAATAAGGTCCTCGTCGTTACCGTTCAAGAACGGCGATTCGCGAATCAATGTGCCCGGTGGGTACCCCGAGACACACTCCTCGCCCGCATCCTAGACACGAGACAAGAACAACTTGCTTTCTCCCGCCGGGGCTGTGTCCCCGTCCAAGCTGGGACTCAAGCCCCCAACATTCCCGGTCCAACCGTAATGTGGTGCAAGGACCTCCAACCCAAAAAAGAAAAACACACGTATACACCACCCCCTATACACCCGGTCCGGATGAAGCTGGAACCCAAGACAAGAGAGAGCAAGCCTTCCGAGCGCCCATACACAAGTATGTGTTCGGGATAAGGAGATCCGTGACTTAACCTTCAACCCTTTAGCAACGATCGGTCCTTAATCGACAAAAAGGGACAAAAACGCAACTGCAGCCTCGCCTGTTGCCCAACAAACCCAAAAACACCGTCCATCCTCGGTCCATGATACAGTCCCGTCCGGTCTCCATTTATTAACAACATATAATCCATGTGATGGTAATATGATAGTAATAATAGATAACCTATCTCTCGAAAGTGACAGGGAATCACTCGACTTCTACCAGAACCTGTAGCATAGCAAGTCTACACGATCCTATCATACTAGTAAGACTCATAGGATAAGGATATTTATGCAGGTGGTTTTCATTCAATTCCTCAAAACTTAATGCACAAATAAATATTGTAAAGTGCAGAATAGTAGAGGTTATGAACCGGGGCTTGCCCGGGTAAAAGATAACCAAAAGTTAGTATTCCATCTTTGCAAAGCAAATCCACCAAGACACCATCCTCCAAGTAGAACACCATGACCCTTGATCGATCTCTCAATTCTCCATCGTTCCTATTATGATATGCAACAATGCAGCGAATGAATGCAACGGAAGAATACACACCACGTAAAACAAAACACACGGCAACAACAATTCTTAAAATAAAACACACATACACTTAGCTAACCAACTAGCTCTAATGACTAACACGATTGGCTAGTTGTCTTACTTATAAAATGTCATTTCATGGCAAGCAATCGGGTCGTAACTACTCTCTAATCATTTTATTATATATTATAACTAGGGGTATCTTAGCTACCTTATTTAACCCTTTATTCTAGAACTACCAAAATTTACAGAGCACATACTAACACAATGAAACTACTTTGCATGAAGCTTGGAGCTAAATTTATCATCTAGTTGCCATAACAAATCATTTTCGAATTTAACCTATTAAGAAAAGGCCCACTAAAGTAATTAAATGCCCACTGGAACATAACATAACAGCACCAACAAATTACACCAATAGATAGATCACGATTTTAGGATTCTAATAAAATTAGTTTCACTAATTTTGGACACCGATGTGAATTGATATCAATTATCAAATTCTAGCCCGTAATTTAAATTAGAAAACTAATTCTAATTACCCCGGAAAAAAAAAAGGGAAACCAGCCGGCTCGGCCCAACACAGGCTCGGCTCGGCCCAAGATAAAAAGGCCCGCCTTGCAGACGAGAAGCCCGGCCCAACCGGCCTCCACCGCGGCGCCCGGTTCTTTTCCGAAAAGAACCCCGGCTTCCTAAGTAATCATGGATCACTATTTGCACTATTACTATAGACACAAGCTTTACACGGCGCCCTTAATATTTTCGTCTTTACAAAGGAGAGGTCCCGGGGCGGGCCGCCATGTTGCCAGAGAGCGGTGGGCGGTCTTGCGGCGGCACGGCCGGCCAACATGGGCCTCGCCCGGCAACCACGGGGTGGCCGGAGACCTAATTCCAAGCTTGCGGGGTGCCTAGGATGTGCCGATGGGGGAGTGTGGAGTCCTGCGGCATAGCCAAACGCTGGGCGGCCTTGGCAAGCCGAGTTCATGACCATGGCGCGGCCGTCCCGGCTAAGCGTGAGTAGTGAACAAGGAAAAGGAGAGGCGCAAGAGCAACGAGAGGCTTACATCGGACGTATTCGTGGTGATGGTTAGGTCGGTGGCGATCCGAAAGCGAGGCCGACAGCGCGCCCGACGGGGGCGGCGCTCGGCTCACGGTGTGGCGGTGTGTCACCGGCGCCCGCCGGCGACGCGCGCTGGATCTCCCGAGGTGAGCACGGCACAAGGAGGTCGAGCGAACTAGGAGGCGCCTTTAATCGATCCGAAATCGACCAACACGGCCTACCTCCCCCGGCTTGCTCGCAATGGGCGAAATTGACCGGCTGGGCGGCGATTTCATGAAATTGGGGACGTATGATATGGAAAGGGCTGGTGGGTGGTTCGGGAGGCTAGCTTGCTTCCCCGGCCGATCACTAGCTTGAGCAATTGTGAAGCGTGGCGGTGAGCTTCATGAATTTGGGAATGAGGCGGCACGGTGTTGCCGCTAAAAGAATGCGGTCCGCCGGTGAAGCTCGTGAGGAGGCGTGTCGTGCGATGGATGAAGGGACGGCTCCTCTCGCATCGCGCAGCCTACCACGGCGTGCTTACGCAAAGACGTAGGAGCGCTGAGTGAGCGCAGATATGCGAGTAGCGCGAGGTCGGCGCCTTGCGCGATGTTGTCCCCCCCTCGTTGGCTAGCGGCAAGGCGGACAGGACGCTGACGGCAGAGCAAGTGGCACTAGGCGGCGTCAAAGCGAAACAATGACGGCAGAGCGGGCGGTTGGTTCATAGCGAAAGCAACGGGCACCGGATGGCGCCAGAAGACGTGAGCAACGCGTGGCAAGCGCAAGTGTGACGGGGCCTTTCGCCGCGGCGCCCCGTGAGCCGGCAAATACGAAGCGACGACGCGGGCGTGCGACGACGCGACAGACGGCCTTACGCGAGTAGGGCAGCATCGGGGCCAACCCCCGGTCCGGGGCCGGGTGGTAGCCGCCCCGGCCGCTAAAGGGCGAGCGGACGCTGCCCGCGGCGCATGCCGCTTCACGGGCGTGGTGACCGCGCCCAACCGTTCGGCCGTGAGAACATGTTGCGTGCACGGAATTTAAAGCACGCGCAGAAACTTATCCGACGGGTGCCAAACCAAACCGACTTCACTATGCCAAGGGAGGGACATCTAGCTACTGATCTGGGCCAAAACATGCTACGACTGCTTAACTAGATTTTGTGGAACCGGATGTCAACATGGCGGTGCCACACCGGTTTCAGAGTTAAGGAAACAGCTAAGTCTTGAGCTGAAATTTGGTTTACGTTGCATTTCCGAGCTCTTTGGAAGAACTAGCTAATAAAATTATTTTCCTGCAGGACGAGTTGCATCGTGTTCTACAAAAGTTGTTCTACAAACTTTACTTAGGAAACACATGCATGTTCTATATTAATTCTACTCAAGAAAAATTGATCTTATGCCTTAAACGATATAAGGAGAAACTGAGAGTAGCTTCCAGTTAACATTTTTCTTGAGCTTGTTACGCTAACAGAAATCGTTTTCACCCACAATCACAAGCAACAACACCTAAACACGAGATTCACGAATTGATTTGGCAGGAGGTTAAGCGCGTAACACCAGGGGTGTTACAACCGCATGATACTAGACATGATAGCAAGGTTGCCGGTACTTACGGAGGTCGACGGATCGATGGCTCCTCCCGAAGAACTCGACGACACCGACAAAGGACTCGAAAACTTGGCACGGGGCGGTTGTATTGATTTGATTGTGAATTCCCTTTACAATGGTCAAGGGTTTATATTTATACCCCGGACATAACATGAATCCTACGAGATTACGATTACACAATGTATTAAAGGTAACTCAAAAAACATGGCGATCCTTTAGCTATGGTCTTCCTGAGTCCTTGATCGTTACGTTTCTCGCTTTCTATTCGGCTTCTCACTTGCCACCTTTTACTTCCCGAATGGAGCAACCGCCTTCAAGGATAGCCGACCGCATGAGTGCTTACCGAATCGCCCAGAGTCAGCCGACCGCATGGACACTTGCCGAATTGCCCAGAGTCAGCCGAATGAAGGCTTGCCGAATGCTCCCGAACACTTGCTTCTCGCGAGCCCGCAATGTAATTGGCCCTCCCTGTCATATTCTCGGCCTTTACCAAAATCCGGTGTTAACACATGCCCCCTCAATTTCGGGATAAAAGTGATTTTATTCTGAAATTGATCACAAACTCTTTTTCTCATTTAGGTCAACACTTTTCAAACTCGCGGCCGCCACTCGGCTGAATTCCTCGATCCAAGTTCGAATCCCACTTTAGATCTCCAATGGCGACCCGGGATGGAGTTCCGAGAGGTAATCTCTCGTTTCTCTCACATATTCGGCAATTTCTTTACCGATTCTACGCCCCCTTTTGATTTGCTTTCTTCGATTGCATCGTTCTTTGAAGGAATACAAGGATGAGATCTTGATTCCCTATGCGGCGAACCCAAATTCTTATTTCCTCGGCCCGATGGGAGATGCCAACCCGATTGAGTTTGTCGAGAAGAAAACTCGAGGATCCCTTTCAAACTGGAGTTACCCCCGCCGAATCGGTGGTGAATACCTTCAGGACTTGGCCGTTTCCCCAATTCTTTGGATGGAGAGATTGGTACAGGAGAATTTCGAACAAGAGCGGCGATCCTTTGGGAAACTCAAGATATTCAGCATTGCTTGGAGCTATCCTTGTCGAGAGACCCCTAGGAACGACTCTCTCTTGATAGCGACTACCCATTTCGTGGTACGATGCGGCCAATGCTTTTATCTTCGGTCATGGCCCAATGTCTCTCACTCTAGCAGATATCTTCATGATGGTCGGCCTAAACGTGATGTTGACACCGGTGTACCCTTCAAAGTACAAAAGCAATAGCAACTTAAGGCGATCAAGTCGGGAGTTGGATGGGCAAAATACATCCAAACTTACATGTCAACCGGTGCCGTGGGTGACAAAGAATATAAAGCTTTCATGAATATGTGGGCATGCGATTCATCTTTTTGTGGTAAATCTAATGAGCCAACCCCGAATCACATGGTAATGGTGAAGAACCGGCCGCAGAGCACCTTGATCCCCTTAGGCAAGTACTTTTTTGGGTCCATTTTACCATATGATGCATCAAACCCTTTGCCAGATGCGCCAAAGCATGGAGAAATTCACTGTGTAAATGGCCCCCGGTGGTTGGTTCGGATGTGGCCGCATTTGTACATGCACCGAGATAGTCTCTCGTGGACCTTCATGATTTGGGCTTCCCTTGATTAATTATGTTGAAGATGATGCAAGAAAAGAGAAAGCTTGCCAAACATATGGAGAGGCAGCATCCACCATTATAATTGATATAGACATTGGCCATCTATTCAAGCTGTTCTTCAAAGGCTTTGACAATGTGATCGGCTTCCCTACGAGAGAGAATGAAAAACGACTACGCCCTACAAGTTTAGCTATGAGACTGGTTGTTCGGACAAACCATCCACGAGAGATCTTCAATTCTTTCATCAAGCCTTGTGTTCTGCTTGGCGAGAATTTCACCATGGGAGGTTCTTGCACCACACCTATGAATTCTACAACCCAAACATGGTGGCCGGGCAATTAGGGTGTGGGCGGTTGCCCCCAAGGCTATTCTTCTCAAAAACTATAAGGCCCAGAGAGAAAATAGAAGATGACATGGAGGCCAAGAAAGTTTTTAAACTTGAATGGGACCTGCCTGTATATGAACCTTCCCCTCTTGGGCTGATAGATGTTGCCCATCCCTTGTTTGTCTCTTGGTGGCAAGAGTGGCGTGCTCACATTTTCAACATACCAGCGCATCCTCTATGTCAAGACCTGCAAGCTCAGTTTGACTCTGATAGTGAGGTGATTCTCCTGTACCCATAATTTCTCTAGCTATTGGATTCATTCCTGATTTTTTCAATACTTTGTCATTCACGGGATATTGAGCCTATTCTTCCTACTCAAGTGGCTCAAGTACTACCAGCTGGACCTATTCTGCTTTGGGGTTTAATGCCCCCACTTTGGCGACCTTTATGAAAACTCCAATGGTTTTGGGCACGGCACCTTCAAGAGGAGAAAGCAAAAGGAAAGCCACCATTGAATCAAGCAAGGATGTTCTTTGTGCCCGGGAGGACAAGATCAAGAAAGCCAAAGCTGTCTCCTAAGGTGTACCTTGTCAGCCTTTGTTGAATCTCATTTAAGCAATAATTTTGTGCTTATTTCTCCTGCCTGCAGCCACAGGTCAAACTTTCAAGGTCGGCCAATGCTTCAACAACCATTGAAATTTCTCCTCAGGCCTCTGTTGAAGATGCAGGAATTCAGGAAGCTACTAGCCATATAGGTAATATTTTCTCAGTTGATCATCTGGTTTTCCTGTCCTAGACGCATCTAATAGTACTCACATTCTGCCACTTTGTATCAGATCAACTCCTAGATAGGATGACCGAAGAACCTTCTCCTCATCATCTTTGCTAACTCACCATCTACGGATATTCGGTCGAGTCCTCAACCAAGTCGGGGACAGAATCCAAAGCGAGGAAGATTACTGTTCAAAAAGGTAGTGCCTTGCTCTCTTGAATTCTTGATAAACTTGATCAATCGGCTAATAACCCCTCTTTTCCTCAAAGGATGATATCCAGCCAACTGTCAGTTACTCCTTTACAGTTGAAGAGTATATCAACGAGGGAGGCGAAGAAACTACTTCTCAGCAAAGGTTATCAACAGAAAATCAAGCTCGATTATGTAACACCCCGGTGTTACGTTAACCAAAACCTGCCATGTCATCATCATCATTGCATAAGCATCAATGATTAGAGAACCCTAAATCAAACCTTTAAAATGAGTTTACAATTCTAGGGTTTGATTTGAGTTTTTCTATGTCACATGTGTATGTGTTGATATTTAAATTCCACTCACAATTTTAATTTTTGTTATAAAAATAATCAACTAAAACCAACCTTGATGTTTGCAAGTGTTTGGCTAACCCTAACTCCCACCCCAAACATGTTTTACAAGTCAAATGAGGTGTAAGGAAGAATCAAATTTGAATTTGGAATTCAAATCCTAAACCCTAGCTTGAGAGGCTAAGTGTTGGAAATCGAATATCATTTTCAAATTTGATGAGCTAACTTTAATAAATTTTCTAAATAAAAGATTGCTAACCATTGGCACCATTTCAAAGTATGAAGTTTGTACTTTGAAAGAGTGCCATTGGTTGAGTTTGAAAAGTGCCACAACATCACTAATTATTTGCCCAAGAATTCAATTTCAAAAACCTTTCAAAAAGGGAGATTTTCAAAGTATTTTTGCCCCCTTTACCATTTCACCTCAAAATATTCAAAATTTGGGAAAACTCCAAAAATACAGTTTGTGCATCTCTTTGAGCTCTACAACTTTGGTATACAAAGTTTTTCAAGTTTTTGAATAAAATTTGAAGTAATTTCAAAAAGTAGTTTGAATTGGAAAATGTCCTCTTTTAAGTTTTAAACTTCAATTCAAACATTATTTGTTTTCATAAAAAACTTCCTAAATGAAAGTTGTAGATATTGAGAAATAAAACAACTTTTATTTTTTGGAGATTTTCATCTTTTATTCAAAATTTGAAAGTAATTTTAAAATCCCCAAAGTTAGGGTTTTGCTTTAATTTCAAATTTGAAGTTCAAATTCAAAAACCAGTTTGAATCTGACAAAACTTCTTTAATGAAAGTTGTAGAGCACAAAATTTGGAGCAAACGGTATTTTGGGATATTTTTTTTGTGTACAGTACAACTTTTAAAAATAATTTGGAAAATCACAAGAAAAGGTGGCGGTTGCTACGGTGAGGAAGGGGGGGACACCTCAACGGCGCCCATGCCGGCCCGGCCGGCCGACGGCCGCCGTGGTCGTTCGGCGTCTTCCGCGTTTCACGCGCCTCCAACCACCTCGCCCGGTTTCGGGAAGACCTCGCCCACTGTCGGCTCGTCCTTACCTATAAAAACCGAGAGGCGGCCGACGACCATCTCCTTTTCTCCACTCCGTTCACCGCCGGCCGTGCATCCCTCTCGCAAATTCGTGCACCACGCAACACCACTTGCCTAATTGCGTTTGCACGCAGCTCGCTTTCGTCCTTGCGCACGCCCCGAGCCGCTAATCCCGGTAGTGGGATCGTCGAGCAGCGTGTTCGGCGTTGTCTTCTTCACTGCCGGTCCCCAGCGCCGCCGTAAGCCATCCATCCTCGCCAAGGCTCAATTGAGCATCTCCAACCCAACCGATTGCTTTGTTAGTTTCGTCTTGACTCCTTTGGTCGTGGTCGGCCTCCTTGTTTGCCGCGCCCGGCGCCGACACGCGTCAAGGCGCCGTTTGCCGCCGAGTTCAAGCCGCCCGTGGCATTTGTCACCACCGTCGACCAAACTCCGCCCTCTTCAGAGCCGCCTCCCTGTTGTTTTGAAGTTGCGGTGAGCTTCTGAGTACGCCCAGGGTGTTGGTTGCGCTAGAGTTGTCGTAGTTTCTTGGGAACACCGCGAGCACAGGGAAGCTCCGCCGTCCGCCATGGTTGCTTTCAGCGATCGCGCATAGCTAGCCTGGTTGCGGGTCGTATATTCGTGGTGTGCCGAGTTCGTGTGGAGATCTTTGAGTCTTTTCTTTGAGCTCGGTTTCGCCAGAGAAGCTCGGGGGGCTTGATCGCCGGCGACCGTCTTGCCGTCGAGCCGCCGTGGCTGCCGCCGTGGGTGTTGATGGATGGATGAGGGCGTATAGTAGCTCGATGAGTGCGCAAGGATGGGGAGTGCGTTGGTGTGGTCACCCCGGAGGAGGGGTCATCGGCGAGAGCCGCCGGTCGCCGTCCGCCCGTATTTCTTGAGGCCGGGAGAAGGGAGGGAGGCGCCGACAGGCGGGGGCTGTCGGCCAGAGAGAGAGGGAGAAGGGCACGGCGCGTGCGTGCGGCGGGCGGCGCCGTCTTGCGCCGCGCTGTGCGAGCCGATGGGCGCCAAAGTAAGCCCACGCGAGATAAAAATGTTTTCCTTTTTCCTTTTTAATTTCCAAAGCACGATTTTTCATCTTTTTGTATTAATTTTATTTGGGCAAATAAAAATGTAATAAAAATATGTGTATGCTCCTTGTGATGTGCTCTATTTAGAAAAAAATACTAACTTTGTTTTTCTGATAAAATTTAATTGTGCCTTAATTTGCTCTTTAAATTAATAAATGCAATTTCAATGATTTTTAATAAATAAAATATAAGTCCAAAAATTATGAAATTTGTTTTGTGTGCTAATTAGAGTATGATGATCTTAATTATGAAGTTTGGTTAAGTTTTGATTAAGTTTTGTATTATGCTTAATTAATCCCTTTATTAATTAATGTTTAATTAGTTAATTCTTTGATTAATTAGGGTTTAATTAATCTTCAATTAGTAAGTTAATTAGTGGCTTTCAACGACTGTAAAATGGTCAATAAATTAGTAATCACTCTAATCACCATTAGGGTTGCTTGATTTTGGGATTGAGTGATGACCCTAGGTCATTAACCCTAATGACCTTCGGCATTTCATGTTGATTGTGTATCGCTAGTCCGTCGTCGTCGACGCTAGTTATACCTTCTTAGTGCAAGGTTGCCGTGAAGGAAAGTTGTACTCAAGATCGACTAATAATCGTTGCATCATTATCGCATGTCTTTATCAACTTTGCATCGTAATCATGCATTCTTATCGTGTAGCCAGTTTCGGCTCCGAGGAAGGGGTTGATCCAACTCCTGTTCTTGAAGAAGGTGATCGTCGTGAGGAGGTTGGATCTGATCTTGGTGATTGGGTAGCCGATCCTCACTTCATCGAGCCCCGAGGCAAGCCCGGATGCATTCAAACCCGCCCTTGTATTTCGAAAAGTTTTATGATTTCATGTGATGATATAATGCATTAGGTATAGGAGTTGTGTGCTATCCTACTTTGATGCATTTCTTTGTACCTTGTTACATTACCCTGTCGCACACTGTTTTGATTTTCGAAATGCTTAGTTGCGCTTGGCCTCGCTACTAGTGTAGGTTTTGATAAATTGTTTTCAAAAGGTGATAACAATACTCCCCTGAAGGGAATTTACGAAAACCTCGATGTTGCTTGTTGTTTATCCTTGTTTCGACGGGGTCAATGATATACAACAAGAACATGATGATGAGTAACTTCGAGACGTCGGTGGAGTGACTTGCATCGGGGAGGGGCTATTGCCCCGATGTAGTGTCGTCCACTTGTGTCGGTTAAGGACCGTCCGTTGTTTGGCCCCTGGGATCATGAGGTTATTGGATAGTACTAGTCGCATGCTAATGGCGGTAAGCTCCACTTGGACTATTCGTTACTAGAGCGGACGATAGCGTGTACCCATCCTACGATGCGCACCGCCGAAGTGACCCGGCGGCCGTAGGGAGGTGGTGTACTTGTACACCCGTTCGGCATGGAGACATCTAAGCGTTGAGTTGATGTATGTAAGATGTTGAGTCTGCATACATCGTGTGGCTAGGAAGCCCCAGCTGGGTATATAAAGTGATTCGAATCGTCGTGTGCTCCACGATATGGGAGCCGTGATCCGAGTCCCGGCATCGTAGTAATAATGAAAGTCTGAGTATGAGAGTTTTGAATCCGGCATATGTTTGATAAGTGATTGTTAAAGTAAGGATTGGCTTAGTCTCTTTTCGCAAAAGGGTGTCTTTTGATCTTGCTAAAGCCTCACCTTGATTCCTATTAGCCAGCATTCCTGAGTCTCCTCCCCAATTTTTTGGTCGGGTAAGTCTTGCGGAGTACTTTTGTACTCAGGGTTTGTTCAACCCCTGTTGCAGGTGAACCGCATGGGCAAGAGTGCTACGGCCCTTGTTGCATGGCGGTTATCGAAGAAGTGACCGATGAAGAGTGAATTGAGTGGCCCTCAGGCGGGGGCACTTTGGTTGTGTGATCTGTAATAAAGTTATATAATGATACTTCCGCTGGTTTGTAATGATAACACTCTGGTTTGTATAAGTTTTGTAAAAAGGTTTGTAAATTAAGTTATTGTAAGTCTTCCGCTACTCTGGTATTTGTATATGAAAACTGTTGTAATACTGCGATATCTCTGTAAGTATCGATCCTGGAGTGATCGTGGTTTATCGGGGATTCACCCGACGGAACATTCTAGATTATGTGGTGCACAATTACGGCTGACAGAGGTCTTAGGGACAATGTCAGGTGCTTGTGGGCCATATAATTTAGAAGGTTCTGCCACAGATTAAGGGAAGTAGCTCTCCTACTGGCCAAGGACATAAACATTCTGGTCCAAGATGCAGATCAGATCAGGGACCTGGTTGAACTCATAGACCAGGAAATCCCTCCAACTCTCAAGGTTCCCCTAGAATCTGCATCTCATCTTGATGATCACCTTGGCAGGGTCAGAAGAGCAAACAAGAATATGGCCTCCAGAGCTGCCTTGCAGAGTGACAATCTGTTGAAGAAACAAGAAGCCAGAGAGCTGCACTCCCAGATTCAGGCTGCTAAACAATCCTTGGCAACTTTAGAGCCTGAACCGGAAACTATGGAGGAGGAGAAGGCTAGGCTGGAAGCTCAACCGGGTTCAATTGAATGCCAAAATCCAGTCTCACAAAGATAAAATTGCCAATTTGCCGAACTCCATAGATGCGGCCAAAACAAAGATAGCATCTGTCATCAAGGAGAATCAGCAGATCAAAACCAGGCCTACCAGAATCCAAAGCTCTGAGGATGACGACAAGAAGGTGCTAGAGGAAGTCAGCCGAATTAGAAATGATGCCATAGATGCAATCAAACTGTTCCTAGGCAATTGAAGCATTGGCTTGTAATACACTCATGCGTATCATACTGCATTTCTGAGCAATTGCATTCCCTGTTATGTTTCGGTCTTCTCATCTCTGTCTGATTGATGACATAACCGATTGCTTCAAGTTTCCCGATTAGAAGGATAACCGACCGCCTCAGGTCTCCCGATTGGGAGAATAGCCGATTCTCTTCGAACCGTCGCCTTTTGATTTAGCCCGAGCCCGGCCCGGTCCCAGAACGGCCTAAAAGGAGTAAACCCTACTTCGTCGCTTGGGATACCCCGAAATATACGCCACGATCTCCATTTCGACTTATAAATAAACCCCCTCTTCGATTTTTATTCATCATTCTCAGTCATACACTTCCATCGCCGTCTCTTCACTCCTCTGCTCAAATCATCCCAGAAAACAATCTAGTTTGTAGGGCTCCGATGGCGAGTGGCGATGACCGTGTGGCAAGCGTCCTGCCGAGGGAAAGGCAGAGGGAAGCCGAGCACCACGCCATCAGCGTCACGGGTGAGAATCAATCGGTTGCTTCTTTACGGTTCGTGCCTCTCCTAACCCTGATTTCCTTCATCTACTCAGGGCGAGGGTCATCACTGGCCAGTACCACCTCCTTCCCCGATGGTGGTGACTCAACCGGGCACCTCGGACCAGCCCGGTCCCGTCTCCGGCTCCTCCGGTTCGTCGAGTTCGTCGGAGTCCGACAACTCCTACAACGCCAACCCCCGGGGTCCGGCGGAATCGGAGGGAGAGGACCCTTTGTACGTCCACGAGGAGGCGCTGGGTTCCGCAAGGAGAGGGACGAAGCCCGAACGAGCCGGGTGACGTCTCCAAACATTCGGCATCGCGCAAGCCGAATGGGAGGATCAGCGGCAAGCGCTTTGCGACGCCATCACCGGGTTCGACATCCCCGCACAAATTCCTTCTATCTCAATCCTCTTCGTGTGTTAACTTGCTTTTTCGCTCGGCGCTTTCGAGAGAATGAGCGTTTGAAGGCGGCGGTGAATAGGGCAGCCGATAAGGTGAATGCCCTGGGGAGATCGCCGAGGCACGCTTGGATCTTTGTGGATGGCCGTGTTGATCAGGCCGTCATCCAAGGTGTGCACCTTGGCGTGTCCCTCGGCCGGGCGGCGATGACCTCCCGGACCGGGCGAGGACTACTCCTTCCAAGCCGCCGGCGGCCCGGGCGGCCCTCCTCATGAAATTGAGGACATCAACGAGCGCCCGGAGCACTATGAAGATCATCTTCTTTGCTCTCGCCGAATCTACCAATCCCCGATGCCTGTTCTTAATAAGTTATTCCAAGAGTAGTCTATAATTATGGATTGGATAATAAAATTGTCTCCGAATGTGTACTTGTTTATGACTCTCGTGTCGAATACCGAACAGATACTTTTCGGCGTTTTCGAATCAAAACGAGTCGAATGATGTTTTCGAATGCGGTGACGTCACTTTAATCGATTAGATCTCGGGCTTGCGTTGCAAATGATTTGACGTATCACTCGGTATTGTCATTCAAGGCCTCGCCTTTCTCTTCTCCCGATAAACCAACTGCATGTAACGCCAAAGTCAATTTCAATCCATTCGGCTTTTTTTTGTACTAAAGACGATACAAAGCGTATCGGCTATCCGCCAACTTCTCAATTTTTAGCTAAAGGCGATGTCGTTTCATCGGCTATTTGATTTCAAATTCCTTTATGAACCAACTTCAACACTTTGGGGTAGTATCTCTTAAGATATCGTCCATTGATAGTTCTGGTAAATTCTTCTCCAAACAAAGTCTTCAAAATATATGCATTGCCAGGCACACACTTATCTACCCGAAAAGGTTCTTCCCAAATCGGAGACCATTTGCCGAACACTTTATCCTTTGATCCAATCGGAAGTATAGTCTTTCAAACCGGATCACCTTCTCGCGAACTGTTTCACTTTAACTTTCTTGTTATAATACTTGGCGACACGTATTTTGTTTTTCTCAATGTTTTCTAGTGCTTTGAGACGAATCGATGCAAATCTTCTAACTCGTCTACCATCAAATTCGTATAATCTTCATTTCTCAATTCTTTTTTGTAACATAACTCGTCTTGATCCCGTCTTCAACTCCCATGGTAAAACAAAGATGATGCCCATAAACCAACTCATAGGGAGATGTTTAAGTTGACCCGTGACAAGCCATTCGGTAAGCCCATAACGCTTCATTAAGAACCAAATGCCATCTTTTGGGTTTCTCATCAATCTTCTTTTGAATGATCTTGATCATAATCTTATTTGATGCTTCCGCTTTCGGCCATTGGCTTGTGCATAATAAGGAGAAGAATTATACAACTTGATTCCCATGTCTTCGGCAAAGTCACAAAACTCCGAGGATGTGAACCGAGTCCCTTGATCGGTTGTTATAGTTTGAGGGATCCCAAACCTATAAATCATATATTCTTTAACAAAACTGATCATATTTTCTGACGTGACCTTCTTCAATGGAATAGCTTCAACCCACTTGATAAAATAATCCGTGGCCAAGAGCACAAACTTATGTCCTTTGCTCGAAGGGGATGAATTTGACCAATTAAATCTATACCCCATCCTCGAAATGGCCAAAGTTTGATTATTGGGTTCATAGCGTATCTTTGGAGCCTTCGAATATTGTCGAATTTTTGACAATCATGACATCCCTTATAATATTCAAAGCAATCTTCCAAAGATAGTTGACCAAAAATAACCAGTTCTCCGAATTATCCACTTCATTCGATAAGCTGATTGATGTGCACCACATAGTCCTTCGTGCACTTCATACATCACCTTTCTGGTCTCTTCTTGACTCAAGCATTTAAGTAACACCATCTATAGATTTATAATATAATTGATCATCAAGAAGCACGAACTTGAGGGCTTTATACCCGAGCTTTCGGGAAGCTTTACGTGACGGATCCTTCGGATAACCGGCGATCTCACACCTCCAATCATCAACCACTTGATCAGCATCTGAAGCATCTTTATTTGTAGTGAGAACTTCTTGATTTTCACGATATCCAGAAGCAGCTTGAACTAACTTATTTGCTTCTTCATTGTGCCCCATAGGAATATGATGCAAGGTTGCTACTCGAAAGCTTTTCAAGAGTTCCCGATATTCTTCATAATATTCTCTTAACACATCATTCTTACATTCATATTGGCCGGTCAATTGGTTGATTACTAACTCAGAATCTCCAAAGATTTCAACAAAGAATGACTTTTATCTCCATAAGAAGCCGAAGCCCTCTAAGCAATGCTTCATACTCCGCTTGATTATTAGTAACATAAAATTCAATGGGAATAACATACTCAAAAGTTACTCCCCTGTGGAGAAATTAAGAGAATACCAGCTCCACCACCTTTGCTACAGGATGAACCATCGAAGAATAAAACCCGAACACAATGCTTATCATCTCAATAGAAGGATCACGATGTTGTGTAATAAAATCAGCAATAATTTGACCCTTTATCGCTTTTGCCGATTCATATTTTAAATCAAACTCGATAAAGCAAAAATCCACTTGCCAATCCTCCCATTTAAAATTGGCATCGATAGCATATGCTTTATTACATCAAAACTAGAAACTACCACGCATTCGACATTTAATAAATAGTGCCGAAATTTAGTACACGAGTAATACACACATAAACAAAGTTTCTCTGTAGCCGAATACCTTGTTTCTGGATCCAAGAGTTTTCGGCTAAGATAAGCTATCACTCTCTCCTTTCCTTCAAACTTTTGTATGAGGGCCGATCCTATTGTTAGACTATCGGCCGCCACGTACAACTTGAAAGGCTTGTCGAGTTGTGGAGGTACCAGCACTGGTGGCGCCTTCATGTATTCTTTGATTTCATCAAAAGCCTTTTGTTGTACGTCACCCCATATGAATTCTTGATCTTTCTTGAGCTTCAAAAGTGGAGAAAAAGGTAAGACCCTTTCTGATAGATTGGATATAAATCTTCTCATAAAATTAATCTTGTCAAGCAGTGATTGTAACTCCGTAAGATTAGTTGGAGGGACAACCTTGTCTATTGCCTCCATGCTCTTTTTTTCCAACTTCAATCCCTCCTTTATGGACAAGAAATCCCAAAAACTCACCGGTAGAGACTCGAAAGCACATTTATTTGGATTCATTTTCAAACCATGTCTTCTAGTGCACTCCGAGTCTTCCTCAAATCGGCTAAATGCCCTTCATGGTTTCTAGACTTGACCACCACGTCATCAATATAAATCTCTACAACTTTGCCAATCAACTCATGAAAGATGTAATTCATAGCTCGCCGATAGGTTTTCCAGGCATTCTTTAACCCAAATGTCATGACAATCCATTCAAATAAACCAATATGCCCCGGGGCACTTTTGAAGGTCATCTTTGAGATATCTTCTATTGCCATGAAAATCTGGTTATAACCGGCATTTTCATCTATGAAGCCGATGATTTCATATCCGACGCTGCGTCTACTAACAAATCAGCAACCTAGGCATTGGGTACCCATCCATCGGAGTAGCTTTATTAAGATTTCTAAAGTCTATACATACCCTCATCTTTCCATTCTTCTTGTATACGAGGAACTATATTTGAAATCCATTACGCATACCCGCATGGCGAATGAAATTTGCTTCCAACAATCTTTTCGATCTCTTTCTTCACATCGGCCAATACCTCCTCTTTATAGATCCTTCGTGGAGGTTGTTTGTAAGGGCGATAACTTAGGACTTAATAGGTAACCGATGTTCAACAATAGAAGCGATCCAATCCGGGCATCTCTGTATAATCCCAGGCAAAACAATCTTTGAATTCCTTTAAAAGGGTTATCAACTGTGATTTGTACTCCAGATTCAAACTTGCACTAATGTACATCGGCCTTGGCTTAGTACCATCACCAACATCTATTTCTTCTAACTTATCGGCCGACATAAAACCATGCCCCAACTTTCCTTTGTTGCCATCGATTGGGTTACCCATTAAAAATTACTTGTGAGAGCCGACGCTTGGATCATTTGTTGATCCCCTGTTGAAGACATTCATAGGACCTTCTCCCCACACACTTTGGGAAAAACAATCAATGCCATCATATTCCCAATAAGCGGGCTCTGCAAAGAGCGGCAACACTTACGGAATCATCGGCGTGGACAACCTCAATGTCATCTCCAACCCATTGAATAAGAATTTGGTGCATGGTTGAAGAGATGCAATAATTGGCATGGATCCAGTCTCTTCCTAAAAGCAAACTGTATGCCCCTTTGCCATCAATGACAAAGAAAGTAGCGATCAAAGTCTTTGATCCAATCATCAACTCAACATGTACGACTCCTCGAGTATCGGAAGGATTGCCGAAGTCTCTCGAGAACCATGTCGGGTTTTTAACAAGTCTTCACTTGTCATTCCAAGCTTCGAAAGTAGTATATGGCATGATATTGATAGCACCCCTCCATCAACAAATATTTTAGTCGAGGCTTGCCATTAACGTATCCTTTTCGGATAAAGTGGCTTCAAGTGATGATATTTGGCCGGTTTGTCGAAAGTTGCCTGTTGTGTCAATACCGGTGAGCCATCAAATCTTGAAACTCACTCTCATCAAAATCGAGTATACTTCTTCTTGGGCGTCTTGGTTTTCGGGAGCTATAAACTCGATGGGAGGAAGAAAGCCATACATGCATCACACGAGGGTCCATGCTCATCGGGTTTCTTCTTAGGGGCGCCATATCGGTTTCTCCTCGGCAGACGCTTGCTTGAGGTTCTTTGTTCCTTAAGCGTTGAACTCTCCTCTTCGACTCTTTCTCGATCTGGAGGGCACCACTTTGTCCTTTTGCGGATATATTCATGGGGACCTTCCCCTCCGTTGTATCCTTTATAATGAGTCCAACGTTGATGCGCAAACCTCTTCTTTGGTGATTTTCAAAACTGTCTATTTTTAGGCGCCGATCGTCCTTAAGGCGCATTCCAAGTCTTTCATGGACCGGTCGGCGATTGACTCGAGACTACTGCACCCGAAATCGATCACTTTGCATTCGGGGCAATTGTTTCTAGCGAGGCAACTTCAAGCCTTCGTTCGGCAATGTTTAAAGAATGAACACCCCCAATGAGCTGCTCCATCTCTCTCACATGCTCTTCTTGCTCTCTACGGTATACCTCTTCTTCGTATCTCCGGCGTTCCTCTATAAACCTTTGTTCTTCATAGTATTCCCGTTCTTCTTTGTCTTTGCCATTTATTGACAAAATACGCGATGTTACCCTAGGCTTGGAACTTTCCCCTCTTTCGGTTCGGCTATTTTTTGAACCGAACTTTTTGTTTCACTCTTCACTTGTGATTTCTTGATCGGGGGTCGACAGTGCCATTCTTCTTTGCTCCATCGGAGGTTAACACCTTCATCTTGCCTTTACCTTTAGAATCATCCCAGAAACCATATTCACGAGAGAACGAAATCATATTACGAGGAAAAGGTTGACCATCAATCTTCATCTTGCCATCGAACTTGGATGTCCCTCCCGGATAGCCTTTTGAATCCGCACTCGAACACTCGGCAATCATTAATGGAATGAGAATTAGTGTTGTGATAACCACAATACTTCTTGTCTTTCACTCCTTCGGGACGCAAAGCATAGGATGTCCATCGCGGTTTAATGCGTCCTTCCCTTACTAACAGATCAAAGAGCTTATCGGACTTGGAGACATCAAAGTCATAAGTTCCTTTTGTTGCCTCAACCAACGCCGGCTAACTTGAGTAGGCTCCTTTGCCCAAGTCGGTTAAATTTTTGCGGCTATCTCGTCATCATCATCATACTCGGCCGCTTCTCCGTAAAAACTTTGATACATTTCACCGGGCAACATTTCCCTTTTGGAAGCGGTTATCTCTTTTGAACCCCCGAGCTTGATTACTCATAGCAGACCGGCCCATTTGTGAAAGTTGACCAAGGTCATCAAATTCCATGCCGAACGACTTCTCTCGACATTCTTCCGCATGCTCGCTATCGCCATCCGAGGCAACCGATCATCCGTAAGTTCAATGAATAGCAAAGGTTCTTAGTCTCTCTAAACTGTGAAGATACTCTGCGGTGTTTCATTAGCTCTCTGTCTCAGACTCATGAGGTCGACTAGCTTCTTTTCATTAGTGCCGGTGAAGAAATACGCATGGAACTTACGTTCTAGTTACGCCCACGTACCAATGGAATGGGCGGGCAATGAGGTAAACCATGTAAAGGCTGGCCCCTGTGAGAGATAAAAGGAAAATACCGAATCCTCCAAGCTTCATCCGTGGAAGCCTCCCCCAAGCCGCATCAAGTACCTCTTGATATGCTCCAAGGTGCTAGTATCATCTTGACCGAGAAAACTTAGTCAAGTGCATTTGGAGGCTTTACTCTTGAAGGAAGTGCTACTCTATTATACCATTACGGATAAGGAGATTTGTATGAATAAGACTGATTTTTTGGCTTTAGGCCGAGAGCGATCTTTGCATCATATCGGCCATCCATGCATTATCGGATCGACGTCTGAATTTGGAGTTCCACGTGTTTGCCTTCCGTAAGGTATTCGATGCACTTTTGTACCCTGGATTGGGCAATGCATCGAGCGGTATAATCGGTAAACTCGATATCCATCTCCATACATATTCCTCACGCAACTGTTTGATCTTTGGAGATACTTTGAAAGTCGATGGGGGTACGTCTCGGTTGAACCAAATGTTACGGCCATAAGTAGGAGACATTTGTCTCTCATGTGGTCTTTGTTTCACCTTTATTTGAGCGGATGCTCCCTCATCTCCAGCAGGCTTTTCTTGGTACTTTAGTGGATTGAAAAGTGTTGGTCCGCGGATTGGTCTGCATTCTCTTCAAAATACTTATCAGGCGTTGGGCCGAAAGTGCTAACCATGATTGCACGAAAGGTGTTCAAGAAAGTTTGTATTATGATTTGTAATAGTTTCTCCTAAAGCCTTGTGAACCAACTCGACACCTTTTGAGCCTCTTCTTCTTGGTGTAATCAGATTGATGTGGAAGAAAAACCCTTGGCAACGATTGTTTTTGGAAGACCTTATTGCTTTTGTTCTTGGAGAAGGATATCAAACATTTTTCTTTGAAACCGATTGCATGCTTGTTGCACCAACTCCCTTGAATTCTCGGGCAATTCATCCAAAGTCACATCCAGAACGTGATTGTTGTTGATTTCAGACATCTTGAACGACGAGGTCCCACTGGGCGTGCCAAAAAGTGTGTTGACACGAAGCGTGACGTACCATGCCTCACACACAGCAAGCCGGAAAGCGTGGCTTCAATCGGGTGCCCGGACGGTTTGGAGATCCGGAAGCGTGCCAGTCCGTTTGTCCTGAAAAGTGACAAGAGACAAAAGATTGTTAAATACAAAATCGGAACGTCTTCGGATAAGACCGCAGGCAGTTCCGTATATACGCCCTGAAGCCACTTACGACGACATACAGCTATAGAAGCTGTCTGCCAATCATGCATATGATTCATTCGGCTAATATGAAGACAAAACGCGTAAAGCATTGATTACCGAACGCGCATGCATGAGAAGACATGTTCGAACAAGTGAAAATTGACTACAAGTTAAAGCATAACCAAACTCGGCAATTCAGCCGAGCCGGGGTCCATGAAGAAGGAACATACAAGCCATCACGAGTAAACCAATCAAGAATTTATATCTGCCGCACGATACCTAGTCCTATCAAAGTCTAAACGTTTCTAACGTGCAAGAACCCACAACATGTAACAATCTAGATTGATCTAATTCGGCTACATAAGCATGAGATCTATTTATCATAGTAATAAAAGAGTAAGAACGTTAGAAGGTAAATAGACCTATAAAAGTAAAGAGCCGAAACCAACCAATCTAGATTGGGCAAAAGCGTGTTACAAATATGTAAAAACATTAAACGCATGCAACATGTGATAACTTAATGAATCTATTAGATTTTGCCAAGTCTAATAGAGCCGATAACTATCTTGCTTCGCTAAGCTATCAAGCGGACTTTTTGCCGCAGACGACCATCTAGTCAAGATAAACAAAGCATAAGCAAAGACTTCTTGATCGTCAAGCGGATGCCCGCCGCACGGCCATCCGGTCGAGACAAACAAGACTACTTGCATCGGTATCTAAATCCACCGCATGATCTTGGACATGATAGCAAGGTTGCTTGGGGTATTTACGGAGGTCGACGGATCGATGGCTCCTCTCGAAGAACTTCGACGACACGACAAAGGACTCGAAAACTTGGCACGGGGCCGGTTGTATTGATTTGATTGTGAATTCCCTTTACAATGGTCAAGGGTTTATATTTATACCCTGGACATAACATGAATCCTACGAGATTACGATTACACAATGTATTAAAGGTAACTCAAAAAACATGGCGATCCTTTAGCTATGGTCTTCCTCGGAGTCCTTGATCGTTACGTTTCTCGCTTTCTATTCGGCTTCTCACTTGCCACCTTTTACTTCCCGAATGGAGCAACCACCTTCAAGGATAGCCGACCGCATGAGTGCTTGCCGAATCGCCCGAGTCACCGACCGCGGGGACACTTGCTGAATTGCCCGAGTCGGCCGAATGAAGGCTTGCCGAATGCTCCCGAACACTTGCTTCTCGCGAGCCTGCCATGTACTGGCCCTCCTGTCATATTCTCGGCCTTTACCAAAATCCAGTGTTAACAGTATTATTGGATTGGGTGCTAAAGGCAATCTATATTAGTAGTAACTAATATTTCTTGAGATAATTTATAATTGTTGGAAAAACATAAACTATCCATTGTGCGAGATTGAACGGTAGAAAAATAGGAGATACCCAACTAAAAGTACTTAAAGGTACCAAAGAGATCAGGACAGTACCAAATTAGGTGGGACAAATACCAAAAATATGTGGAGTCAATGTTTTATTATTTTTATTTTATTTTCCAACAAGGGTAAGATAGTGATTTTGTACTGCCACAATGTTACTTTCCCTGCCACATCCACCGTCCAAGCAAGATCGTGGGGTTGGAAACGTTTTCAGCCAGGAATTGGCGTGCGTTGTGCACAACAACATCCTAGGCGGCGCCCTGCCAATTGGAGACCTAGGAGATGGACGAGTAGGCCCACGATGATGCGGTGGTCAGGCTGGCTCGAGTGCTTGGACCATGACCTCTGCTGGCCCATGGTTCCGCCACTACCCACAGCACCACCCCCATGTTGCACGCCCTTTCGCACTGTAGCACTCTGCGGTGTAGCTTGCCCGGCACATTTGACATACAGTTCACTACTCTCACTTGCACCGCGTTGTCAACCCTAGTACCCGTCGGCCATCAAGGTTACAAAAGATGGGGATCAGAAAATGTTGTATGCTTTGGATATGAGATGAGTAGTTTGGTCTTTTCCCTTCCTTCTTTTGTCCAAACATTGTTTTCTTACCCATTATTTACCTGCGTCATGGTGTTGAGAAATAGGGACAAACGGTAGCCGAGAATTTAGAAAAGAGGAAAATGCACCGGCGGTAACTCAAGTTGGCGGGGAGATCAGCTTAGGTACCTAGCTTTGAGCAGTTGATTTTCGGGTACCACAACTTGGCTCAAGGTGTCATCTAGGTCCCCGAACTTTCAAAGTGATCACTGAGAATACCTAAACTTGGCGGAGGGTATCATCTAGGTACCAAAATTTTGTAGCTAATTCGGCTGAGAATTTTTAAAAAGAAAATCTAATTTCGAGAAGTCTTGTAGCTACAATCAGTAAAATATTCCAAAAATTGTATCTTTTTTATAAAATTTCGAATGAAGCTGATTTTTATATAGAAATTGTAGCTCTCGATGAGATCTATAATTTTTAGTTTTGAGTTTTTTTAATTTGGCGTCGTTAAGATGCTCAAAAAAATTAAATAATTTTTCACCAGAATTTTAATCGCATATAAGCGCTTGTCGCTTTCGAAAAATCATATCCTTCCTATATACTATCAAATGGAGATACTTTCTATATGAAAGTTGTAGCGATTGACGAGATCTATAACTTTCTAGTTTGAAAGTATCTCCACCGCTTTGAGTTGCAACCAAACCGGTGGAGATACTTTCAAACTAGAAAGTTATAGATCTCGCCGTCGCTACAACTTTCATATAGAAAGTATTCCATTTGATAGAATATAGGAAGGATATGATTTTTTCGAAAGTTTACAAGCGCTTTTTTATATGGGATTAAAATTCGGTGAAAAATTATTTAATTTTTTTGAGCATCTTAACGACGCCAAATTAAAAAAACTCAAAACTAAAAAATTATAGATCTCATCGAGAGCTACAATTTCTATATAAAAAAATCAGCTTCATTCGAAATTTTATAAAAAAAGATACAATTTTTGGAATATTTTACGGATTGTAGCTACAGTACCCTTGAAATTAGATTTTCTTTTTTAAAAATTCTTTTTGCCGAATTAGCTACACTATTTGGTACGCAGACGATACCCCTCCGCCAAGTTTAGTGATTCAGAATGATCACTTTGAAAGTTCGGGACCTGGGATGACACTTTGAGCTAAGTTGTGCATCTCGAAAATCAACTGCTCAAAGCTAGAGTACCTAAAGCGGTATCTCCTGCCAACTTGAGTTACCGCCGGTGCATTTTTCTCTTTAGAAAACCAAAGATAAATGTCCAAAGTTCAAAAACATAGGGACAAACATACAGTTAAAGTTCAAAACAAGAGCAGTGATGTAGTAATTGTCTCTAAATATAAATGGACGAGATCCAGTGGCAATGCTTACAAGGTACTGAGTTCCTGGTGGACGTCTAAACATCCAATCCAAGGAAAATAATTCAAATTTTACGAACATTTCGCGAGAACAATACCGTGCGACAGAGTGATGACCAGCTAGACGCAAACGCCTGGACCCATCGTCACAGCCAAAAAAGAACCAGCACTGGAACTGGAAAGGCGCCCTCGCGGCCGGAAGCCCCCAGAACCTAACAAAACCCCACCACGTCGGCGCACCGCCGCTTTGCTCGGTGCTCCCGGCGTCATCCTCCGCCCCGACATTTAAACCACCGCTCCCGACCGCCGCTGCCGACTCCTCATCCCCAATGCTCTCCTCCTCCTCAACCGCCCACTCGGCCACCTCGCCCCTCCCCGGCCTGGCCTCCGCAAACCCTAGCCCCCGCTCGCGCCTCCTCCGCCTCCGCGCCGCCTCGCCCGTGCCGTCTGTGGTCTTGAGCGCGCGCGGGCGCCCGCCAATGTGTACGGTCAAGACTTCGTCCGCCGCTGGGGCGGCGGCAGTGGGGGAGTTGGCGACGGAACGGCTGGTGGAAGTGGCGCAGCGGGCGGCGGACGCGGCCGGGGAGGTGCTCAGGAAGTACTTCCGCCAGCGGGTTGAGATCATCGACAAGGAGGACCACAGTGCGTGCTATGCCTCTCTCTGTTGCCGTACCACACTCGAAATTTCGTTTTGCTTCCTGCTTGGGTACAGGGCATAGTGTGCTGGTTGTTGAATCGGAGCGTACCCTGTTCTCTCTGTACGTTGTAAAATGTAGACTAAAGTATTTAGTATCATTTCTGTTGCAAGGAATGCTGCAGCGGCCAGTGCAGGAGCATACTTTGTTTAAGTTCTATGATATTTAGGTGGCGCTCATAGTTTGGATGCTGACTGAATTAGGAAATCACATAGCATTCCAAATTTAGCTGAAGGGTGGTCAGTCTATTGATATTTTGGACTGTACATTTGAAAGTGTAAACTAACGGGCTAATAGTTTTGATTACGTCCTGCAGTAGGACCTATGCAAATCATTCCCAAAGAAAGAAGTGTGTAGGAAATTTGGTCTGTAGTGGTAAATTACTCACAGTTCATGGAGCACTGGTCAATGGAAGTGGAGATGAATTACTCAATTCATTCTTTTTTGTGTAAGGAATTACTTAATTTGTTAGCTGTTCTCTTGATGGGTGTCTTCTTCCTATGATTCTGCTCACGTCCTGGTTGTAAAATTCAAAGATTCTAAACGTTTTCTGAATGTATGTACATCGTAGTATAGCTATGTTTTTACCTTGAAGTCCAAATAATCATCAGGTCCTGACCTTTGAACAAGATTGATTTTACATAGTTGTATGACTGCCTTGTCACAGTAACTCATTCTGCACAACTTTGTCAGGACAACAAGTCAATCTCAGCAATTGGCTTAGTTGGTTTAGGTAGGTTGAAATGGGGGTATTTGTTTAGTTTTTGTTCCTTCCCCCTTTTTGTCCCTTTGGCAACCTACCAAGACAACTATCTCTTTTCATCCTTACACTGAAAATCTGGTTCAATACATAATGTGTTACTGTTAGGTCCCAGAACATTGGCCCAGTTCATTTGCCCTGATTCATGTGCATGTGTATTCCAGCAATTGATTCATTCGAACTCAACTCCTTTCCATGCCTTAAGTTTTGCACTGCTTTCAGAATCCTTCACGCTCACAGCTCTGCGCGCCTGTGATGTTGCTCCCCATCTTTCCCATAAAAAGTGCCAATTGAAACCTAACGATTTATCATTCATCACTTTGGGGACCATGCTACATCCACACACACATTTCCTGGCAATAACGATTTTGTTTTTCCATTCTTCTACCTTTATGTCTAGCGCCAATGATATGAGTTGTAACACTGGAGTATTGGACCCAATTAGGCACATTAAGTAGCGGCACTATGAATTTTCAGCAAGAAAGTGCCATCTAGTGTAACTTTTCCAAAATCAACAAAGAAAGAAACTGGTGGGTACACACTGCATCTAATAACTTTGTGATGTGTACCTTGGAAATTTGTGGTCAAACCATAGGACAAGCACACTGATGTCAGTAGGTACCATCTCAGAGTGTTAGCAATGTGGTCTGTAGTGACTTGGTAGGTAGGTAGACTAGAAGAAAATCGACCCTCAGTTTATGTTACAACTTTTGAATCATATTTAACAGTAAGCTCATGCTTTATAGACTTGTCATGTGAACACCAATACTAAAAAATTCTAACTACTCTTTTGTTCAATTTGACCAAACATAGCTATGTTTTAAATTGGGCTGACTTTGGGATATATAGGAGCCAACTATCCATATATAATTATTCGGCAAGTTCGAAGGATACTTTCACTGAAGTCACTAGAATATATTATTCAATTATATTTGGTGATTTCGTGCCTCTTTTTGGACTTATGGATTTATTGAATACTCTCCAGGTCCTGTTACAATTTGCGGATAGAGAAGCAGAAGAAGCAATGGTGTCAGTTATACTGAAGAGCTTCCCTACTCATGCCATGTGGGGATGCTTTGCTAGTGTTTAAAATGTTCTGTTCACTTTTGTGGCACCCAAAAAAAAAAAAAAATGTGGCTCCAACATTTACTTGAATCATGCAGTTTTGGTGAGGAGAATGGTTGGAGATGTGCAGAGAGTTCTGCTGATTATGTTTGGGTTTTGGACCCAATAGATGGAACGAAAAGTTTCATAACTGGTAGTGGATCTTTGATCACATTATGAGTTTATGACTTGAGAAAATTAAGTTGAACTTAGTTGTATTGACTGCTAATTCATGTTTGTAGGCAAGCCTCTTTTTGGTACGCTTTATAGCACTTCTGCGCAATGGGAAGCCGGTACAATTTTTTTCTTTTGTTCGTTTTACCTGCCTTTGTTTTCCTTGGTGTTTCACTATTTCCTTCATTATTTTTTTTTACCACTGCTGCACTGCATATGCTGATAGTTAATGCTTTGTTAGTGTCACTAAACATCATAGTGTTATATTTATACAATGTCTTATAACAACAATGAACTAACTAGGCATTTTGAAGAAACTTTTCTAAATCATTAGCTAGTTTAATCATGATATATCTTGTTCAGAAATTTCTTCAAAAAGCTTTTTGTGGGTATCTTTACTAATATATTCGATATTGCTGTTTCTTTAGTTAGCTTGACTTTTTGCTCCTTTTCCTAGGTTATTGGTGTCATTGACCAGCCAATCTTGCGAGAAAGATGGATTGGGGTGGATGGGAAACAAACAACTTTGAACGGACAAGAAATATCTGTTCGCTCTTGTAATTTACTTGCACAAGCTTACTTGTATGTGCATTTGATCTAGTATTTAGATGTCATGTGGTTACATCTCTTTACAGTCTTGAATAATGCATTACAGTATAACAATGCTGTATATCTGCATATGGCAGATATACAACAAGCCCACATCTTTTTGAAGGAGCTGCTGAAGATGCATTTATTCGTGTAAGGAATAAGGTAGGGGTGTTACATGTGCTCCACTGGTTTTCTGCAATCTTCAACATTACTTACATTACATGTATTTCACCATCTCCATTGCCAGGTAAAAGTCCCACTCTATGGCTGTGATTGTTATGCTTATGCTCTTCTGGCTTCTGGTTTCGTGGATATTGTTGTTGAATCTGGTTTGAAGGTAAGATGTCCATTTTTTTTTGTTAGGATTAGGACTTAGGAATATGGCATTAGGATCTGTTTGGCTCCCAGCCAAGGGCAGCCACGCCTCTATTGCGGCGGCGGCGAAGCTGTGGTGAAGAAATCCGGCACTTAAGGTTCAGCAGGAAAATGGACTACATGCGCTGTGGTTGCCGCAGCTTTGTAATGAACTGAACATCAACTTTGGTTTCCATGGCTGCCAGCAGTTGTGGCGTGGCGTGGCATGTTGTGACTTACGGCCAAACATACCCAGCTTTTAAATTGTGTTTAGTAGAGGGTTTCTAGTTTTGAATCTTTTCTGAGCACTGAAAGGAAAAGACCATAAATAAACTGAAATCAAGCAAATAGAGTTGGTTCTGACTTTTGATTATTTGCATTTGTCAATTTGAGAGAGAGATGTTTTTGATTTGTTAGCAAGATTGAATTACTTGCTAAACCATTTAATTTACTAAGTTTTGCTTGGATGGCCTTGGAAACTATGCATGCATTGTGAAAGCTCGAGTCAGCATTCTAAGCTGAGATCGGCTCAAAACTACTGGTTACCGTAATTTGCAACGCCTGTATATCATTATATTAAGAAGAAAAAAGAGGGGGATTAGAGCCCCATACAGATCACACGCACACACACCTAGCAGAAAATAAAACTCGTGCTTAGTAAACAATGAAAAAAAAAAAATACCCCCAAACAAACGTCAGATACCGATGCTGTAATGGTGCTGGTATTTGGTTAGTACTAAGGTATGCATGGGGATTGTTATGCATTTAAGTATTGTTTTAACATCTCTAGAAAACCAGTAGAACTGTGATTTCTCAACTTCTGGATTATTTAATACTTGAAATAGTTGGCTAATCATTTGAAAAGATATATGTGAGATCATAAGGAAGTTATCGTCACACATGATAGAGAACATAAGTTTAGAACTCTCAACTCAGATTTGATTTCACATGACTATAGTCGCTACTACAATCTTAGGGAAAAGAAAACATGATCATATGTTATAGAGTAACAGCAGTCAATGTAATATACATTTACTGCCTGGATGAATGAAAGTTCTTCACTATGATAACTGATTTTTTGGTGGCTTGGTGCAGCCATATGATTTCCTCTCCCTGGTACCTGTCATCGAAGGAGCTGGAGGGTCAATAACTGATTGGAGAGGGGACAAGCTCCATTGGCCTGTCACTGCAGAATCATGGCCCACAAGTATAATCTTCATTCCTCTTTAAAATTCATGAAGCTCAAGTCCGTTCTATGTTGCCTCAGCTCCAGAGTGGCCCTCTGGTTTCAGTAATTTCATAGGATAGGATAATCACGCCAAACTGCATTAAGGCAAAAACTTGCCCTATTGTCACTTCAATCGTGTACTTCCTTTCGATCAGCAAAATTTCAGTTAATCTCATTCTGCACTATTGATTTATTTGTAGGTTTCAACGTGGTAGCAGCTGGGGATGCCCGTGTCCACGAACAGGCCCTTGATGCACTGCAGTGGAGTTAGTGTGCTGCTTAGATTGACAGGCCCTTGATGCACTGCAGTGGAGCTAGTGTGCTGCTTAGATAAGCCTTATACTAATACTCAACTATTTAAACATTTACAGGTGATATTTATATGACCAATAATAAGCTTTACCTGTATGCATGTTGCTTGGCCCTAATCTTGCACTAATAATAAGCAGCATGGTTGTAAACTATCAAAGCAGAGATTATGTCATGGGAATGCTAAATGTGCGAGGTCTTATCTTAGTGTGAGCTGTCCTTGCACCCAGCAATTTGGCTGCGCCTGCAGTGCTTGGGGACTCCAATCGAGAGTTTGTTTGGTGTTTGCTTCCATGGATTATCTGGGTTCTGCACCCTAGCTGAATTGTGAGTTATGATTTCCAGCCTTGTGAATCTTATCTGAATTTTGGAACGAACCGGGGTCTAGGATCAGTCTGGCCGTTGTGCCGTGGCGTGTTCTGGCTTCAGATGCCTATTGTTCATTGAGCCATGTTTCCAGTTGTCATAGAAGTAATAGGTATAAGGATGTATATATCACAAAGACTAGATAGCCTATCTTTTATTTGTTTTATTAGTGATGATTGTATACGTATGGCCAATACGTGATAATTGTGCTGGTTCTAGCTATAGTTTTGCTCTTCGATAATAGTTCTCCCCGATTTTACTCACGTAGAATGATCGGTGATGCAGTCACTAAGATTAGAAGCCGTCAACAATCATATAACCATGATGGAAAAATAATCTGAAACTAATGGCAGCAATCTTTCGTCTGGGGCAGCTAGACATGGTCATGAATTTGAATGCAGAGATCAGTACTACTGATAATGATGTTCGATCTACTCCATCCGTCATAGAAATAACAGTCCTAGCATAATGCTAAGTCAATGCATGTTCAATCAAATTTGTATAAAAAGATATTAATATTTATCATATTAAATAAGTATTATTAAATTGTTATTAATTATATTTTTATAGTATTTAGAGTCATAAACGTTGATGCCATTGTATAAATTTATTAGTGAATTCTACGTAGTTTGATTATTCTACGTGGTTTGATTGAGATCAAATCTAGAATGGCATATTCTCCAGGACTGATATATACTACCATATAGTAACTTCATCGATATTCGACAGCCCAAAAGTCATAATATGGCTGAAGATCAAACTGTCCACACAAATATCAGTTGTTACCGCAATGATATGATATGCGATATAGATGGTAGATGAATATTCATTGTTGTTATTGCTATGACAATTACAACAATTGCAATGTGGAGGTTTTTTTTAAGATTACATAGTACAGCACAGACGAACGCGGCGTGGAGTTGTGGATGGCAAGCTCAAATAGCTCTATCAGATGCGGCTGTGCAGGAACTGCGTAGCAGATAGGCCCAGATACTCCGCGGTGACGGGCCTGAAGACGCGCGGCTCGTCGGACTCGAGCGCCGCCGCAAGCTGCGGCCACAAGAAGGCGTTGACAATCCACGAGCCGTCATCCCCGGGTCGTGCGGCGATCTGCATGAACCCACAGCACAGCCTCGCCGCCGACGTGCTTGTTGGCAGCGCCATCGCGGCGGGGCCGAAGCCGAAGTCCGTGTCGGCGGCGAACGAGGCGAACGAGGTCACGGTCACCGTCGGGCTGCCCAGCCCGATGCACGCGGTCTCGACGTACCGCTCGGTCTTGTGCTCCTCCACCCAGTCCACCAGCTCCTGGAAGTGCTCGTCGTACGCCGGCGCCGCGATCGTCTCGCTCACCGTGGCGGCCACGTCGGACAGCGGCGCCCGCGCGACGTCGTCCACGCGCTCCTCCCGGACCACGAAGGTGGTGACGTTGCCGACGTAGTTATTCCGCATCGCGGCGCGTAGCTCCGGCGTTGACGTGAGCCGCCGGCGCCCGTCCACCCACCATCCCATCCGGCAGTGCGAGTCCGCCGCGCCCACGACGCCGGCGAGGGCCTTCCAGAGGTAGGCCGAGACGGCCTCGACGCGAGTCGCGCGCCGGCCGTTTCCGCTCGCCTCCTCGCGCAGCCGGGCGATGTCGGACGCCTCGACGTAGTACAGGCGCTCGACGAAGCTCTGGTGCCATGTCAGCACGTTGACCTGGGTCCTGGCGTCCGCCGGCGTGAACGCCTCGTCGAGCGCGGCGGCGGCGGCGGCGCTGTACGACGGCGTCGGGCGAGGCCGGAACACCGAGCGGTCGAGGTTCGGCCGGGACGTGGAGAGCTTCCCCGACGTGGCGAGCTCCGACCACGCGCTGACGAGCGAGCTCAGCGCTCTCCCGTCGACGAGGAGGTGGTTGGTGGACCACGCCACGGTGAAGCCGCCGCACGTGAAGGACACCACCTGGACGGACAGCGCCACGTCGTCGCCGTACGGCAGCTGGATCCTCCTCAGGGACGCGCTCACCTCGGCGTAGTTGAGGCTCGCCAGCGCCACGCCGGCGGCTTCCCCGACCACGAGCTCCGCGCCCTGGTTGCTGCAGTGGACCTCGGGGAGGCCGGAGCTCGGGTTGGTCGCGATGCGGCCGGCGAGCAGGAAGTAGTGGTTCAGCAATGAAGGCAAGCCGGCCTCGAAGGTGGCCACGACGGCGTCGAAGGCCATGGTGGCCGCCGGAGGCTTGGGGTAGAGGCAGAACATGGAGACCTGTATGGTCTGCGGGAGGAGATCGAGGTTGGAGACGGCGAGGACGTGCGGCTCGATGGAGGTGTCGGAGGCCATCACGAGGCGACGGCTCACGACTCGGACGTGCAGGTCCTTGCTGCCATGGACGCTAGCCATTCTTCCTCCTCGTACGCTCGTGTTGGCTGGCTTGCTTTTGTTACTAGTGCTACTATGCTGCAGAAGTACAGTTCAAAAAAAAAACTATGCTGCAGAAGATTCTGAAAGGCATGCGCCGCCCACTTATAAACGTACATCCAGTTCGATTCTCTCGTTTTGGACTTTTGGTGCCCATTTGAAATGACGAAGACTAGATGCTGAGCTCACTCTGGCTCTCGAATTAAGCAATGTTTTTGAGCCTTGAAGTCAACGGAATTTTTCGTACAAACGTGGGCTTGGATGCCGCTAGGAAAAATACACAAACAACCCAGGCACGATTCAATAATCAAGAGGCCGTTGACTTGCAGTTGGATCGTACGATCGGCATGAGTAAGCCATTTACAACTTAGGATTAGGAAGAACTTCGAACATATTTGGGAAAAAAGTTCGGGCGCTGTTAAAGAAATATCTCTAGTTTGAGATGCATTATATGCAATTTATTTTATCTCTAGTGTACGAGCTAGACCTTGTTGACGCGGTAGACATTGGATTTTTCTTTTGCTAGTAGACTAGTAGTATATAGTACTGCTGACTAGGACCTTTCCAATGGTTCTGTTTGTAAGAAACGTACTACATTTCAGTATTTCACTCAAAGAAAGCATAATAATCGTAGACAATGTGCCCTATGGATCAGCAATAGCATATTTTCTAAGTTCATTCGAGTCCACATGTCATAGAGTTTTATTAATTTTTGGGTGTTACTACATTTTCAGGTGCCTAAATTTTCATACAATAATCTTAGGCAACAAACTAGTATGAATAAAAGGACAATACAAAGTTCATACTCTTAGGCAACAAAATGATTAAATCAAGAGGGACTTAGAGGGTGTTTGATTCATCGATCCATTTCATCCGGCACTAGGCGGACCTGCTAAATATAGAACGGGTTCGTTCGACGTTTTATGGAGTGAGTCCACTTGAGATTTACTCTGCGGAGAATCAATCGATGACGAATGGTGCAGTTCCATACTAGCTTCAATATTAGGCTCGGATTATTCTGAATCATCTTACAACGCAAACCAAAATGGTTGGGGAATCGTAGGTGGCCTAAATATTGCAGAGATGACTATCCGAACCTGTTAGTTGCCCTGCATGCGCGGGACCGAACTCATCTGTACGTGTAGCCCTACACCATGAACAAAAGCACCAATTCCAAGTTTACTTCACTGGATGAACATTTCTATCAATTATGTTCTTAGAAGCAAACAGGAACATATAGAACGGAAACAAAAATCTAAAGCGATTTTTGCACTATTGAACAAAAATATTTCTAAAATAGGGATGTGGACGATTATTATAATATTATAATAAAGAAGCAAAATCTCTGCCATAATTTTTTCGTCCAACTCCGATCTCTACTCGGATTCTGGTTTTTAGTCCCGTAATCCTCTGTTCAAGTCCCGTTCTGTTTGGATCGAATTATACCTGTTTCGGTTTGCTTTGCCTCTCTCTGCCGTATCTGTTTGTGTTTCCTGTCTTTTTTCAAGTGGGTCCCACCTAAGCAGCACCCACATGGCCACAGCAAGGGTTTGAGCCTAGATGCTAATATTAAAAATAAAAAAAAAATCCTATTTTTACATCTTGCTGCCCAAACTACTTGTGCAAACAGTGACAATACACCATACGCAATCCAAATTAACAGCAAAACAAATAATAGTAGTAAGTTTTTTTTTTTTAGTTTTACAACTAGCTTGACAATGACTTATAGAGGCAGAAACGTGTCAACTTCAGCAGCCAAAAACTTTTCCAATAGAATCCAACACGAACCGATCGGAGCAGATCAAGACAACCCTATGCCATATATATTGAGATAAAATTGAAAAGACGAACCAACAAAAAAAATGAGACGACCACGGACGAAATCAAACCATCTTGGTGCGAGCCTTTGCCACCCATCCATCTAGCGATGGATATCTAGAACAAGCCGGAGATATAAGTCCTGGACCCTTCACAGTGCGTTGGTACATCCAATAGATCGTCGGTTTGTGCTCCTATAAAATGCAATCTGTCGGTACGGGACGTACCCGAGTACTCATCAAGACGGCATCCGTAGGGACAGCAGCAAGAAGACCGGATCCGAGTAGAACGCGGATCGCCCTAGTCGCAGATAGAAAGTGACATCTGTAATAAAGAGAGGACACCTTTTACAAGTCCGACTAGGACTAGAAACCTTAGCTCGGCTCTTTTTTCCCTCTCATAAAAAGGAGCCGAGCACCCTCTTTTGTAACAGAACAACTACACACAATCGAGATCATCAATCCAACGCAAAAGGCCAAGGCCGACCGGAGTAGGGCTTTTACTCGACGCCGAGGGCCCGAACCGGGATAAATGTGTGTCTTTTCGCGTCGCACCGCCGAAGTTCTAGTTATTTGCCGAGGTCCGAATCAATCGCCTGCGGGAACCCCGTGGCGTGCTATCGATGGCTAAACACCGACACCTGGCGCGCCAGGTAGGGGGGTTTCGGCGAATTCAACATCAGGAGCTCGATGGATCTACACGCGATGATCTTCCCCGACAGATCAAATTTCGTCTTCGAAGCCGGGTTTGTGAAGCGTGACAAACAAGGAGTTCTCCACAACCGAATGCTTCAAGAACCCACGTTCAAGATACAAGAAATCTTTTCAAGACTCAAGCTAACAGAAGAAACGCAAGATACAAGTAAACAAGAAGGAGTTCGAGTTCTTTTTTCTATGGCTACAACAACTCGGCACAATTGTATCAAGACGCCACCCAGAGAGCATTGGAGTCCTACCACCGGGACATCTTCAAACAAGATAAGTACTCCGACTTCCTTCCTTTTCAATATGGCAAACCCATGAAAGAAAAAGAAGAACTCGACCACTCGCCCAAAGTAAACAGAAAGAAGTACTGATGATGAGGCAACCCTTAGTACCACCAATTCAACCCAACTACAATTCGTCGGAAGAATCAGAAGCCGATATACCAGCCAATTCTGTTACAAAAGATGGGGAAACTGACAGCCAAAGGATAGCAAGAGAAAGAAGAAACAAGAAGAAAGGGGGAAGAAGAAACCGAGTACAAGAACGAAGGGAAGCATGGCGTAAATACAAAGAAGAACTAGCCGAATACAATCGAAGAGAGAAGTAAAGAGAAGGCGATTTAAAGGCGAACAGAAGCAAGAACCCAGACTCGATCCAATCAACAAGATACAAGAGCTGATCAATGAGATCGACGCCATACAACGACCAAACGAAGAACAAAGCAAGCTCGAGAGATTTACTTAAAGACACAAACTCAAAGAATACAAGAAGACCGAAAGTACCGCGAGAGACATGCACCATCGGAACAAACAAGTCAAAGAACTCGAAGAATTTCGCTTTCGAAAGACATCAACTCCAAATTACGGAAGAAGAACTCAACCACATCATGACTGGACAGAAAGAACCGGGAAAACAGGGGCAGATCACCTACACCACACGTAAGTCCTCCAAGAATTATCTCAAGATACGACAGTCAAGCGATTCCGACTACAAACCTGAAAAAGTACCCGACAGATTTCCCCTGTTTCGCGCAGAAGACTACTTACGATCAAACTACCTCACAAGTTCAAACCTTCCAATCATTCAAAGTATGATGGCAAAACTGAACCAATGCAATGGCTCAGGATCTATTCCCAATCTATAGAACTAGCCGGAGGAGACGATTGTATCAAAGCACTATTTTTTCCAATGGCTCTAGAAACATTACCACTCCAATGGTTTGACAAGTTACGGCCCGGATCTATCAAAACATGGAGTGATCTACAAAAAGCTTTTTTGCGAAAATTTTGCAGGCATACTTATCCATCCAATAACACAAGCCGAATTGAAAGGATTAAAGCAAAACCCGGGAGAAAGCCCGAGAGACTTCTACGTAAGATTTGGAGAACTCGAGCACAAGTACATGACATCACCGAGAGAGAAGTAATAGAAGCATTTTCATATGGTTTAAAAGTAAGATGGATGTTCCACGACTTACGCAAAGAGAACCCGCGAACAAACGATGAGTTCAAAAGAACAGTTGAAAAGATGATCACAAGTTAGAAGAGAAGACACGAGAAAGATTTCTAGACAACAAAAAACAACTTCGGAAAGAAGAAATAACACGGACAGAAGGAACAACTCGAATGATCAAAACAATTCAAGATGGAACAACCAAGACAACTCAAGACACCAGGATAATTCAAGATACCAAGACAACTCAAGGTACCAAGACAACTCGAAAAGATGGAACGTTCAAGACAACAGACAAGAATTCTACAACAAAAGGAGATATTCAGACAACATGGTGGCATCCACCGAAAGGAAAAAATTCTACCCGGCCAGAAGATTTGAAGATCTTGAAAACATGAAATGCATCTACCATCCAACAGGACTCCATCCAATGGGAGAATGCCGCATCTTTCAGGAGAGGTACACAAAGAAAGACAAACAAGAAAAAGAAGAAAACAAGGAAAAGAAAGAAGAGAACAACACAAATGGAAAAAAACAGGTTCCAAAACCCAAGAGCAACAAAGATCGATAATCTTCTCAGGAGTACCCGGCTCTAGAAGCAAACAAGAAGACAAACTCGCCTGGAGAACAATAATGGCAGCAGAACCAGCCACACCAAGATATCTAAACTGGTCTCAATACCCAATCCAGTTTTCACGTGAAGATCAATGGACAAGTGTTGGAAACGCAGGGCTATATCCACTAGTACTCGGACCAACAATAGCAGCAGTAACAGTAACGAAAGTACTCATTGATGGAGGAGCCGGACTCAACATCATCTTCGCCGATACCTTAAAAAAGATGGGACCAGAGTTCTTAAAGATGATCACACCTACCAGCGTACCGTTCTACGGAATAGTACCAGGAAGACCAGCTATGCCTCTTGGACAGATTACACTTCCAGTAACATTTGGAACTCCAGCAAATTACAGGACAGAGCTCATAAAATTTGAAGTGGCAGATTTCGAATCTTCATATCACGCTATATTGGGAAGACCAGCACTAGCAAAATTCCTAGCAATACCACATTATCCATACCTACTACTCAAAATGCCAGGACCACATGGAGTACTTTCTCTACAAGGAGATCTTAAAAGAGCTTATGAATGTGACGTACAGGCAATACAAATATCCTCAAAAGTACAGGGAGAAATCAACTCAGAAGTAGAAAAGACGAAGATCGAAGAGCTAGAAATCCCGGCCAAAAAGCAAAATACAATCACCACAAAGCAGAAGGAGAGAACACCAAAAAGATTGATTTGGGGGACGGGGATCCATCTAAAATCGCCACAATCGGTGCACATCCGCCTATCAAATAGAAAATCGCGCTCACCGGCTTCTTACGGGACAACAAGGACATATTTGCTGGAAACCGGCCGATATGCCTGGAGTCCCAAGGAAGTGGGCTGAGCACAAAATTGAAGTCAACAAAGGAACAAAACCGGTCAAGCAGAGACTACGACGGTTTTCACCAGACAAGAAAGAAGCAATAAAGAAAGAGATAGCCCGACTCACGGGGCCGCAGCTTTTATAAGAGAAATCCTCCATCCGATTGGTTAGCAAACCCCGTCCTAGTACATAAAAGAACACGGATGAATGGCGAATGTGCGTCGACTACACAGATCTTAACAAGCATTGCCCAAAAGATCCTTTCGGATTACCAAGAATTGATCAAATAGTAGATTCAACAGCCGGAGCAGCTTTATTATCCTTTCTCGACTGCTATTCAGGATATCACCAGATCGCACTCAAAGAGGAAGACCAAAGCAAGACTTCTTTTATTACACCCTTCGGTGCCTACTGTTATAAAACAATGTCTTTTGGACTCAAAAATCTTTGGAGCAACATATCAAAGAGCAATCCGGACTTGTTTGGGGGATCGATAAAAAAAAACGAGAAGCATACGTAGACGATGTAGTCGTCAAAACAAAGAACTCGGATTCTTTAATAGAAGACCTACAAACAAACTTTCAACAACCTCAAAGAATGGAAGTGGAAACTCAACCCCAACAAGTGCGTTTTCGGAGTATCATCTGGACAACTACTCGGATTTCTAGTCAGTGAAAGAGGAATTGAAGCTAGCTCAAAACAAATCAAAGCAATAGCTGACATGGGACCACCATCCGACATCAAAGACCTACAAAAATTAACTGGATGCATGGCAGCGCTCAACAGATTTATCTCCAGACTCGGAGAAAAGGGATTACCTTTCTTCAAACTTCTAAAGAAGACGGACAAATTTACATGGAACGAGGAGGCACAAGAAGCCTTTGACAAATTAAAAGCTTACATCAGCACATCACCCATACTAGTACCACCAAAGAAGGATGAAGAACTAATGTTGTATATCACAGCAACAACTTACGTCGTCAAGACAAAGAATTGTGGTGGAAAGAGAAGAACAAGGGCACTTGTACAAGGTACAAAGGCCAGTATACTACATAAGTGAAGTCCTCACAATATCAAAAACAAGATATCCACACGTACAGAAACTACTCTACGCAGTACTCATAACTTCAAGAAAGCTCAGGCATTATTTCGAAGCACACAAGATCGTTATCGTAACAGATTTTCCACTCGGAGACATTCTAAGGAATCGAGATTCAACAGGACGAATCTCAAAATGGGCAGTCGAACTGGGAACTTTCAAGATTGAGTTCAAACCAAGAAAAGCAATCAAGTCTCAGGCACTATCCGACTTCATCGCAGAATGGACTGAAATACAACAACCTACTCCAGACACCATCTTAGACCACTGGAAAATGTACTTTGATGGCTCTCTAAAATTAGGAGGGGCAGGAGCAGGAGTACTCCTCATCGCACCAGACGGAAAACAACTCAGATACGTTCTACAAATCCTATGGCAAGCTACTAACAATGAAGCAGAATATGAAGCACTTATCCATGGATTACAAATAGCAACTTCACTTGGAATCAAAAGACTATTAGTCTACGGAGATTCAGCAAAGTAGTCGTCAATCAAGTCAACAAAGAGTGGGACTGTACTAAAGAAAACATGGATGCTTACTGTTCTGAAATCAGAAAACTTGAAAAAAAATTTCAAGGCTTAGAAGTACACCACATACTACGAGACTCAAACGTCGCAGCTGATGTACTAGCCAAACTAGGCTCGACAGGGGCAAAAGTACCCGCCCGGAGTGTTTATAAAAGAGCTAAGCAAGCCATCTATCAAGACTGACAAAAAAGAAGACAAAAAGAAGACGGAACAAGACCAAATCTTAACAATCAGTTCAGACAATCCAACTTGGATGCAGGTATTCATAGACTACATCAAGGAGAAAAAACTACCCGAAAATAAGGCAGAAGCTACTCGGGTCATCGGAAGAAGCAAAAATTATGTCCTAGTAGGAGACAATCTTTACAAGAGAGCAAAGCATCATCGGGAGATTACTAAAGTGTGTACCAAATACGTAAGGAAAAGAAATATCGCTAGAGATGCATTCAGGTTCTTTGTGGGAATCACGCATCATCAAGAACACTTGGTAGGGAAGGCTTTCCGATCAGGCTTCTATTGGCCGATCGCTTTTAAAAGCCTTGAGAGAAGAACTAGTCGATATTGCAAAAATTGCCAAATGTTTGCAAGACAGCACATGTTCCAGCTCATAATCTAATATGCATCCCACCGGCTTGGCCCTTCTCATCTTTGGGGGCTTGATCAAGTCGGACCACTCAAGAAATCCAAAGGAGGATTCGAATACATTTTCGTCGCCATCGACAAGTTCACCAAATGGATAGAATACAAACCATTGGTAAAATATAGTTCAGCCAAAGCTCAAGAGTTTATCCAAGAAATCATGCACAGATTCGGGATGCCTAACAGAATAATCACAGATTTGGGATCTCCCTTCACGACCAATGAGTTCAAAAGTTGGGCACAAGGCGTGGATTCAACATCGATTATGCATCAAGTAGCCCACCCTCAAGCTAATGGTCAAGTAGAAAGAGCCAACGGTCTCATCTTGGCGGGACAAACCAAGACGTATGAAGATTTAAAGGACTACGGATCCAAGTGGATAGACGAATTGCCAAAAGTAGTGGGGCCGAGAACTCAAATAAGAGAGCAACAAAGGCTATTCACCATTCTTCTTAGTATACGGCTCGGAAAGCTGTACTACCAGCCAGACTTGATTTGGACATCACCAAAAATAGAACAATATAACGAAGGAGAAGCGAGAGAAAACCAGGAGACTAGAAATCGACTTGACCTAGAAGAGGTCGAGTAAATGCAACACTACAGTCAACAAGATACATGCAAGGATTAAGAAGATACTATGACAAGAACGTCCAGCCGAGAACTTTACAAACCGGCGATCTAGTCCTAAGAAAAAATTCAGAAACCGGACAAATGGCACAAACTACTTAGTCCTTGGGAAGGACCTTTCATAGTATCAAAAGTAAAAGGACCCGGATCCTACGAGCTAATGACAGAAGATGGAGCACCAATCAAGAACACATGGCACATTTCCCAGCCTACGACGTTTCTTTGCATAGAACAAACAAACATGTGTACTTCTTCTCCGAAATAATAAGAAAGATTCAGCGCTTTCGGGACCATACTCGCTTTTTCTTTGGATAAAAAGGCTCACAGCCAAAAAGAACCCGGCAACCCCCCGATGAGAGCAAAAACGCTCGACAACCCGGGCAACCCCCCGATGAGAGCAAAACGCTCGACCCTCAGGGGCAATATAGAACCCCGATGAGAGCAAAAAAACGCCGACCCTCCGGGTTGTTTTCACAACACCGATGAGAGTACGGCCAACACTCGCCCAATCCTAGCTCCTTTTTCAGGACTAGATGAGAGCCAAGAGAGAGCTCGACCCATCCCGACTTTTTAGAATAAAGAACTCGGATGAGGGCCTACGGTCCGAAATATTCGTTGAAGTGCAAAATGGCTACAACCTAGCCTGAGCCCAACTATTCCGGATTGTTTTCACAATACCGATGAGAGTACGGCTAAAAAGTCAACACTCGACCTATCCTAGCTCCTTTTCAGGACTAGATGAGAGCCAAGAGAGAGCTCGACCCATCCCGACTTCTAGAATAAAGAACTCGGATGAGGGCCTACGGTCCGAAATATTTGTTGAAGTGCAAAATGGCTACAACCTAGCCTGAGCCCAACTATTCCGGATTGTTTTCACAATACCAATGAGAGTACGGCTAAAAAAGTCAACACTCGACCTACCCTAGCTCCTTTTCAGGACTAGATGAGAGCCAAAGAGAGAGCTCGACCTATCCCGACTTCTAAAGATATAGAACTCGGATGAGAGCCTACGGCTCGAACTATTCATTCAGAAAGGCAACTACAAAGACAATTCCGAGTCCAACTACTCGGACACCTCAAAAACAGAAACAAAAACAGTTGATCAAGGGCAAAATTAAGGAAGTTATCTTTATACAAAATCAGAAGAAGCATCAAAGTATCATTACAAAGAAGTCTACTACTGCTGACCACCATCACCATCAACAGGCGCCGGTCCTATTTCTACAAGATCTGTGAAATCCTGAGCTAAAGACAAGACAGCAGCTTCAGACTCCGCCAAGGCTTGTTCTTCTTCAGAAGTATGAGGCTCATCCATTACCCTATCAAGAGGAAAGTTGGGGTCAACCACTCGGACGCGAGCCAACACCCCTTGGACGCCAAGAAGAACAGCATCTTTGGCGAAGTTGATGGTCCTCTGAGTCAGAAGAGGAAGGAACTGAACCCAGGTCAGGCCGACATCTTCAGGCCTCCTCAGCATAGTGGCAAGACTCTGCACAGAACCTAGCAGAGCCGACCACTTATCTTCAGAAGCCTTCAGACGAGTAGACAAATCCTCTATTGTCTTCTTAGCCTGCAAAAGATCTCGATCAGCACCGCGCCTAATCAGCCGTGCTTGAGCCAAAATCTCTTCAGCATCTTCTTTTACCTTCTCCGAATCATCTCGGAAGGACCGCACTTCAAGCTTCAATGCTTCAGTCTCTTCCGAGTACTTCTTTCTCAAAGCTACAAAGACAACAAAAAGAAGTCAGATAGAAAGCAAAAGTCAGATAACTACACAAGCGAAGGAGCGTATACCCAAAAAAGTACCTTGAAGATCTCGGGAGACCTTCTTCTCAGAATCAACAGCAGCAACAATTTGAGCTCTCAAAGCAACCTCCGAAGAATTATGCTTTTTGCGCTCTTCATCAAGTTCTCGCCGCAAAGAAGCCAGCTCATCCAACAACTTCTTTTGAGACTCAGACGAGCCAAAGAAGATGTCAGAATCACTAACATATTCCTGCAGACAAAAAGAAAAGGATAAAGAAAAAAGAAGAACTCAGGGGATAAAACAAGTCGACAATACCTGAAAACGCTCAACAAAAGACTTGAACTCTGCATCAAGCTTCTTGAGACGAGAACTCGGGTTGAAAGCCTCTTCAAGATCCTGCACCAACTTCAGGTCACGAATCGTATCCCAAGGAGCGCAAGGAGGCGACAAAGGAGAAGAACACCCAACCTGATAACTAGAAGAAGTCAGAGGCTGAGCAAAAGACAACTTCTCTACTCCCAAAGAAGACGACGCAATGACCTGAGCCATAGGGAGAGAAGAGGTCGCAAAGCAATGCCGCAGAGAAGGAAGCTACTGCCGGGCGCAGAGTCAACTTGGCCGGACTAGGATCGAGGAGCGGACACCGACCCATAATCCCAACGCTCACAGTCTTCTCCGAGTCGAGCCGAGAGCCAAAGAAGTCAGAGGCGATGACCTACAAGAATAAAAGTTAAAGGCAAAAAGCCGACTAAAAAGAAATAAAATCAAAGAAGACAAACACTTACTTGAACAACACGACGAAGAGCCATCCGAGGCCGAGGAGGGGGGAGGCGGCATAACCGCCTCAAGATCCACCAACAACTCAAGAAGAAGAAGAGGACCCCGCAAAGGTCCCAAAGCCGGGTAAAGAAGAAGAAGCCGCCCGACGACTACAAAAAGCAAAGGCAAGTCAAAACAAGCCAAACAAGCAAAGTATAGAAACATAAGAACAACCCTCACCGACGAAGAAGGGGAGAATCATCAACATCCTCGCCTTCATCTTCAAAAATAAGAACGTAAGCACCACCGCTAGAGAAAGAAGTCGAACTACTCTACAAAGAAAAAAAACAAAACAGGAAAGAACAAAAGTCTCACCTATCGGAAGGTTACCCAAGGCCGAGACGAAGAGGAAGTCCGTGCCCGCTTAACACTGGGAAGAAGAATCACCCGCTCCAGCCCCTCTTAGCACCAAAGACGAAGTTCGAGGGAGGAGCACCTACCGATAAGGAACATATTCAACACTCTCCACTAAAGAAAGACCAGGATAAAGAAGTCGACCTTCGGATACCCGGCTAACAACAGGAGCTGAAGGAGCGGGAGGAGGGACAATCTCTCCACCCACAAGCGAGAGAAGCATCAATATCAAAATCCCCGCCAAAAGGCTTCAAAAAAAAAAAAAAAAAAAACAAGTCGGTCATAGACAAAAGAATTCAGGAAACAAAAGGAAAGAAAAGAAAAGTACTCACGCCGAGGGGGGAGGATTGCCCGCCGAGTACTCAAACCCAATCATCGGAACCACCGTTGCACCTTTTTCGAATCTTCAAGACGCATAAGCACTTCATCATTGGACAACTCGGAAGTCGTCACCATCCGAGAGGGTCTTCAGCGCCCGAGTACTCAAAGCCGTAGTGCTCTCGCGCCTTCAATGGTCGCGACTCGGCGGCGAAGGTAGCTCGCCACTATAGCAAAAACCAGACAAGCCATGTTGTTTCAAGTAGCTTATCCGATCAAACAAATGGGTGAAGAAGATTGTACTCGCTAGGGTGAGTTGATCTTTTTTCCCACCGCTCATTAACTACAAGGCGGGGTACCCGAGTAGGTCCGAAGTCTTGGAATACCAACTCCACCCCCAAGGTTGCCAAAGATAGAACCACTCGGATCGCCAATCCTTGACAGAATCAACAAGATCATAATCGAAATAATGAGACGACTTGCGCCCCGACGGAACTGAATTCCACATCCACCAAGGGTATGGAGGGATTCATTCGGGGTTGTGGCTTGAGACGAAAAGAGGAAATGGAAGAGATTCAAGGAAGGGGAATTCCAAGAAAAGTCTCACAAAAGTGAACAAAGATAGAGAGGTGAAGAATCCCATTCGGGGTCAGATCATGAAGAGAGACAGAAAAGTAGCGAAGGAAACGATGAAGAAAAGCACAAGCCGGAAGACAGAGTCCAGCTCGAACAAAAGAGACAAAAAGAACAATCTCCCCTGGGCGAGGAACAGGAACTCGGTGCTCACCAGGCGCAACCCAACCAGAGAACTCCTTAGGCTGGATCATACCCAAGTCCTGCAAGCTCAACCAGATGCTTCTCCCGGGTAGTCGGGCGGGGAAGTTCTTTGCGATGGCCTTCATAGCAAACAAACTCGGGATTCACCGCCGTCGACTTCCTCCTCAAGAACAGGACTTCTCAACTACCGACTTACGGGAGGCCACCTTCTTCCTTCCCATGCAACGAATCAAGCACCCAAACTAAGAGAAGGATGCGCCGGGCGGCAATGCAAGAGCAAAGATTTGGAGAATTTTTTTTACGGCGCTAGGGTTTCGGGGAAGCAAAGGCAAGGTGAAGAAGAAGAACAGTAACCGTAGCTAATTTATAGACCGGTCTTAAAAGGCCCACTTAAGGGGCAACGGTAAAAAGGCCAACGGATACAAGGCGCAAAGAACAGAGGAAAGGCCCAGTAAATCACGGGATAACGGTCCGTATCCCGTTACCCACCAACGGTAAAAGTATTGTGCCGTTACAAGAAAAGGTAGCTTTGCCAATATTATCATAACTAGTCGGCACAAAAGAAGACGGCCACCAAAGAACTCCAAATCGAAGGAAGCGACCAACTTCAAGCCAAAACAAGTCTACTAAAAGATATACAGTCTTCATATCAATAAAAAACAAGTCGGCTCGAAGGCGGACAACCATAAACTCAGGACAAAATAACTCGGATCATTGCAGGATCAAATATTCTTCAATATTACAGGATACAAGGTTATAAGTCTTACAAGACCCATCGAATTCAGAAGAAAACCAAAGCAACAGCTACAAGGAACCCAGTAGAATTCTGCCATAGAAAACAATTACGCAGAACCCCCAGACAACCAAGGTGATAGCCATTGCCGACCCGCACTACCTCTAAGACAGTCAGGACCGAAGTAGATCCAAAGCAACCTAGATACACCAACACAAAGGCATCTAAGGTCGCCAAAAGTAGCACCGACTTCTCAAGCATCACATCAGGCCTCTCCACCACAAGTTGAATCGGACCCCATGTGAACAAGAGGGCTCCGGCTCTGCGTTGGCGCCGCCGCTTTGTAATCAAGACAAGCTTAGAGGGCTGTGTGGATCGGCAACCTTCCCACGCAGAGCATATGTCTGGCAGAGTGGAAAAGAAGAACTAAGAGTGCAAAATGACCCAGCATAAGGCACATCTCAAGACTTCTTCTACCTACCAGAACGAGCCTCCAATCACAATGCTACTCCGGGATTAGTCTGCCTCTAATCCCTATCTCAAGAATTCTTCTACCCACTAAATAGACCATACTGGAAGAACAAGAAAGAAGCCAGGGGGGCTGTTCAACCTCGCAAACTATCATTGTCACAAAAAAACAGGAAGAAGCACACTATAAGACCCCTGAAAACAACCGAAAGGGAAGTGCAATTTATAGGCCAAGATCGGTGTACATGGACCAAGCTCACCAATTCAGAGAAACACTGACAAAGACAATAAAAGAAGGCAGTAAAGAGAGCAACAGAAGAGTATATTCCAGGCATATCCCAGCACAGTAAAAGCCTTTATATCACCAGCTGCCAACGCCCAACAATAAAAGCCGACATAAAGGACAGTAAAAGCAAGGTCACGAGCACTTGTCCGTTTCTCAAGAAGAAGAACTCGGAGAAAATCAGGGGCTGCAACCAGCCAAAGGCTCGGGGCCGCAAAAAAAAAAAGATTACCAAAAAAAAACAACTCGGACAAGCTCGGGGGCTACAGCCTAAATCTCGGGGGCTGCAGCAGAAGAATTACAAGACACAAGAACTCGCAGGAAGACTCAAAAGCCATTGCCCGACTTCTTTTTTATACGAAAACAACTCAGACAAAGGCTCGGGGGCCGCAGCAGAAGAATTACAAGATACAAGAACTCGCAGGAAGACTCAAAAGCCATTGCCCGACTTTCTTTTTATACGAAAAACAACTCAGACAAAGGCTCTGGGGGCTAGAGGGCGTACACCCTCAACTTTTTTCTTTTTTTTCAAAGACCCTCCAGCTACTTATAAATAAATAGCAAGAGGCTCGGGGGCTACACTCAACGAGTGCACCTACGGCGCACAAGAAGGCAAGAGAGAAATGCTCAGCTTGATCACTTCAAAGCATCACGCCAGAAGCAAAGAGCTCCTCGAGTTCTACTTTGAAATGCTCGGGGGGCTTGTCGGTGCAGGGACGCACCCGAGTACTCATCAAGACGGCATCCGTAGGGACAAAGAAGAAGAAGACCGGATCCGAGTAGAACGCGGATCGCCCTAGTCGCGGATAGAAAGTGACATCTGTAATAAGAACAGGACACCTTTTACAAGTCCGACTAGGACTAGAAACCTTAGCTCTGGCTCTTTTCCCTCTCATAAAAAGGAGCCAGAGCACCCTCTTTGTAACAGAACAACTACACACAATCGAGATCATCAATCCAACGCAAAAGGCCAAGGCCGACTGGAGTAGGGCTTTTACTCGACGCCGAGGGCCCGAACCAGGATAAACCGTGTGTCTTTCGCGTCGTACCGCCGAGTTCTAGTTATTTGCCGAGGTCCGAATCAACTGCTGCGGGAACCCCGTGGCAGGCTATCGGTGGCTAAACACCGACACAATCTCTCTTCAAAAGTTTAACACAAGCAAGCAATGGAGGCAGCTAACTATATCTCCTAGAAAGCAGCATCAAGCTCATGCCTGATGGCAAGAAGTAAGCAATGTCACACCGATGTCTAGCAGCAACATGTTGGACGTGCTCTCCCTGGACTTTTGGACATCGACCGAGCATTGCCCTATCCTCACCAGCGAGTATCGACTAGAAGGAGGCTGAAGAGATTGAGTTAGAGGACGACGTGCTCGTCTTCAATGTCGAGCGCGGCAGGAGGAGGCCAACACGGATGAGGCGCAATGACGAGAATTGTCGCCTCGTCGAGCGCAATATAGCAGCGGCAAAGTTTTAGGTGGTTCCACCTGCCGCGCCGCGTCGAGCGGGACCATGTGTAGATAATAATAGTGCTATTATGTTAGGGAATTTTATATAAAAATCCTCAATGTTGTTAAGTATAGATTCAGTGAACATACTGTATAATTATATTTACACAAAAACTGATTTTTTTATTTTCAACATGAAGTTTAGTGTATAAAGATATAATTTCTTTCACGTAGCAGCGCACGAGCATGTTTTGCTAGTTATAATAAAGAACAATATTTCTGAAACAAAGAAATTTTCTATATTCTACATTTTATACGGTTAAGGATCCAACTAGGGATGGAAAAAAATAAGAGGAAAAACCGAGATCCAAAACATTGAGACCGACCCAAATTCCAGTTCTCGGTCACCAGTCCTAAAAAACCGAATTTAGACCAGTTAAGTTTGATAATCATTCTTTCACCCCTGTGCACATTTGCACCAAAAACCAGAAATCGAACCGAAAAAAAAAAAAAATTGGTTTTTTTCGGTTTTCAGTTTTCAAATCCCAGGAGTTTGGTGTTCGGTGTCGGCTTTGGTTTTCACCTGAAACCGAACCGCAGAGCGATTACACCTTGGCTCCAAGACTTCCATCCTACGTGCAGCGAGTCCTACAAGCCATAGCCAGCAATCAGCCCACAACACCTGGGCTCGGCCCATAAGACTATCTGCAGGGACCTAGAAAACATCCGGTAAACAAATGTAGCGTACCAAACAACGGATAAAAGGACTGCAGCGGTGTACGCTAACCAATCCGGAACGAGCGACCGTCCGTGAAATGTAGGGGCATCCAGGATTGCCACAAGAGAAGAGGGGCGTGGTCCCCACAGCAGCTGCTGCGCGCAAGAAGAGAACATGGGCAGGAGAAAGGAAAGAGAATCTAGCAGTGGACCCCACTCTTTACAAGACACAAAAAATATTATAACTCATAAACTAAAAAATCAAATTAAATTCTGATTGTACCATTAAATTTGTTTTAATAAATACTTTAAAACAAGATATCACATGGATATATTTAGATAAAGTGACAAGTGGGCCCCATAATGGATAGAGGATGATATAAAGGATGGATGGATGCAGAAGAATTGAGTATAGAAAAGAGAATTTTGATGACCAGACCTTTTAGAGGATGAATTTAGAGTACAACGAGTGCGGATAGCCTAACACCGCATCCCACCTTGTCCCCACTCCAACTCAAGTCAAAACCTAATTACCTAATCCAGCGTACCTGTGTGCGAGTGGCGGCTTGAACTCCCGAGTGTGGCGGCGGCGCGGCGCATCTGAAGTAGGGAGCTAGGAGCTTGGGAGGCGACTCAGCGGGCGGCGCTCCACGGCTCTACGGTAGCTCCGTCACTCTGGCGGCGTGGCTCCTCAAACCTGAGCCACGGCAGCGGAGGCAAGCCCGTGGGGAGGAGTAGCCTCCTCGGTGGTGGCCGGCACGAGCGCACTCCACGCGGCGGTGTGGTCGCTCGGCGGGCGGCGGCTACTGACGGCAGAGCGGATCACGAGCTCACATGGGGGCGTGGTGGGGGGGACTCCTCTGCCTCTTCATCCTTGGATTGCTTTGCTTCTTCTCTATGTTTTTTTAGTCGATTTGCTCGGTGGAACCGAAACCGAAGAAACTGACACCGAATTCGTCGGTTCTTAGTTCTTGGAGCAACCGATCGGTTCTCCATCTCAGGAAACCGAAGTTTAGAGGAACCGAGGAAATCGAATCGTATTCTCGGTTTAAACTGATTGCCTTGATTAAACGAAAGCCGAAGAGGCCATGAGAGACCGAAACAAACCCAACTGGTCTCGGTATGTATTTCCCATTATTAGGCATAGCCCATTAACCGAGATCCAAATCCCGGTTATGGGTCACACCAGTTCGGGCGTTACCCAAAAACCGAATTCAGCTCACTTGAGTTCGGTCATCGTCCATTTTTTTGAGTGAAAGTTCGGTCATCGTCGTTGGTTAACCGAAAACCGAATAAAGCACGTATGCAATCCCCCGCAACAAAACATCCCTCCACCGCCGCTCCCCGCTGAACCCGCCGGTGCCGGAAGCTGCATCTCGAGCAGCCGCGCCTCCACTTCTCCTTCCAGCTTCCTCACTATTGAACTGATGGCCTGAGCTCTCATCACCTCCCGTCCTTCCTTCCGTTCCAAGCTCCAGCGTGGACTCAGATTTATCCAGGCATCCGGTAAGTCCTCCCTTCTCTTCTCAATCCTCATGGCTAACATCCATGCTGGCTCCTCCGGTGAATGGTGCTTGCGAGACCAAGATTTGGATGCCGGCAGCGGCACTAGATTTGTACTCGTGTTGGACAATGGGTGTGGCATATTTTGTACGTTGTGTCTCTGTTGTTCGGTCAACCTCGCTTCAGACCTAGGACCGAATTGGTAGTGCCAAACAATCGGTTAATGATTTTCTGTGCAATCATTCGGTTATTCGGTCCTTATTTGTGAGGACCAAAATTTTTGAAACTATGAATACCGAAATTTCGTGTACAGACAAATTAAAACTTTGACAACAATTAGTTAAATTATAGACAAATTTAGGTCAAAAAAAATTTATAAATAGATTTATATTCAGAGAAATTCTATAACGACATTTAGTTTTTAGCAAACGATAACATATTTCCTCCGGTACGGTTTACTTGGCATTTGTGGGTTGGTTTTAGAGAAGTCCCGTTTATCATGCATCATTGAGAAACAAGGCAGCAATTACCACCTGAAGCAAGCCGAGCATACGCATGATTGCATATGCATCGCGATTTTTCTTTGGCCTCTCTAATTAGAGGCTGTTTGGGATAGTTTCACTAAACAAAAAGTGAATCTATATTTAGGATACACCTAGATTCACCATTGAGCAGCTTTATCTAGCGGAGCCAGAGGTGTTTGGTATAGCTCTACAACTACATCTCTATTTCACTTCCACGTGGGCCCAATGTGCTAGGTCTTCATCCCCTTCGTTGTCTTCCTATGGGCCATAGCAAGGCATCGAAGTAGTGTTGAGCAGAGCATCTGAGCTCACGACCGGAGCAGCGTTGGGGCGGCCTCATGCCACCTAGGCGGGGTCGGAGACCACGGCTAGGGCTCATGGGCGCGTTGGGTTAGGGTCAGGCTGGTACTCGCGCCTGGTGTTGGGGCGGGGGCCTAGGCGGAGCTCGGGCAGGGTTGATGCAGTGCTCATGAGTCACACCGCCAGGGCAGGGCCGGAGACAGTGGCTTGGTAGGGCTCGAGAAGATGGTCACGACTCACAGACATGTGAACGACAGAATGTGCACGCAGGGTTTGGGCCGGGATGGCATCTGGCTGACTCATGCGAAGTAGAGAAGGCGCTCGCGACAGGAAAGGCATGTGTCGATGCTGACGAGCATGGCTAGTCGTCCACAATTGTGATAGAAGAAGGGAGAAACAAAATGAGAAAAAATAGAAACGAACTGCTATGTTGTGAATAAAGGACAGTGATGGATAATTGTTCCCAACCCCATCAAATTTGGATTTGGTGGAGCACCCATCAATTTGGTGAATCTTGAGGCAGATCCACTAGTGAAGCCAGTGAAGTTAAAAGTATTTGGCATAAATAAAAGGTTGTATTTGAGTCTCAATTTCGTGGATTTAGAGCTCTAAAAAATAAGTTCTGCTGGTCTTATGAGCCAACTGATTCGCTATGAGAGAAAAACACTCAACGAATAGAGCTCTAAAGTATGTGAACTGCAAAATAACATTTCTAAAACAAAGAACAAAAAATATTGCTACGTTTTTGACAGCTAAGAGCAACCCAATAAACTCTATCTTTCCTCTTGGCTAGAAATAGAGATTTTAATAAAAAAATTACCGCCAACAATTATTTTAATTGGTTATATTAATACAACCATCTTTTATTTCAAATGCCTTGCTAGCCAAATATCTTTTATTTCGAATGCCTTGCTAGCCAGATATTGAAGACAAGATTGACTCTCTAAAGTACGCCTAAAGCATAGAAAAAAGTCCAACTAAAGTACGTCCAAAGTATAGAAAAAGTGTTGGACTGTGAAAACATACTTAAAAACATTTTTTGTGCATTTAAATGATAATTTAGAGAGTTTGAGATGCTATAAGTATCGAACTAGGGATGGCAAAAAGAAAAAAGAAAAAAAAAGAAATCGAGATCGAAAACATAGAGACTGAGTGAGACCTAGCAGACCCAATTCCCAGTTCTCGGTCACGAGGGGGTTAGATCCCTAGAACCGAATTTAGTTCAGAGATCGGTCATCGTCAGTTTTGATTAACTGAAAACCGAAGAGAGCCCAAAGCAAAACCCACGGCTTGGGCATATATATTTTTTACCGAAAACTGAACCAAACCGAGCTGAAATGTGGGTTTTTGTGTTTTCGGTTCCAGTTTCGGTTTTAATCTCTGATGAAGAGTTCGGCCCTCGGTTGCGGCTTCGGTTCCGTGCTCCCACGAACCGAGAAGCCGAATCAACCGAACAGAGGACACACGCGGCAGGCCCAAAACCCCATTCAACGCAACTGCCAAATCTTATCCCCTTCCTCCTGTCCAGTAATCCCGCATCGCAGCAGCGACTAGCGGGACGGCGCAGCAGCAACGGACGGCGAGGCAACAGCTGTCCTCGGGCCACCACACCAGCGAACGACGCTGGCAGCCAGGCCCGCAGCAGCTGCCCGTCGCCGGATCGCCCAGCAGGCCAGCGGCAAAGTGCCAGTGCAGGACGACGCGGCAGCAGCGGGCGTGGTCGCGCCCACGGGTCAGCAGCAACGACGCAGGCACTTAGCAGCAGCCAGCGACCTGCGGGCTAGCGAGGCCAGTGGCCAGCGGCGGGCGGCGAAGTCCGATACTACGGTCGAAGTTGCTCCCAACCGAGCTTTTTGGAAGTAGACCATTATGAAAAATAGGCTTCGAAAATATGCCATCCCGCAATGGGGCTTCGCTCAAATGCCATTATGAAGTGTGTTTCAACCGCTAGAATGCCATCGGAGGGAATTTGTAGCCTTTTATTCCCCTTCTACCCTTGCCTTATTTCTTTTCCTCCCTCGCTGCCTGCTCGCACGGAACGAAGCGGGGGGCTTCGCCACGTCGCGGTGAGTGGCCGGCCGCTTCCTACCACCACCGCGGGGCGAGTGCCCACCTGCCTCCTCCCCCCATCCCGGCGACCGGCTCAAGACGGCGAGCGCCACCTGTCAGCTCGCGTCCTTCTCCTCTCCCACCAGTCAGCTCGGCGAGTCCCCAGGCTGCAGCTGCCGATGCAGTGACCTTGTCCATGGACTGCAGATGGATAAGAAAAGGTAGCATCTTTTGTTCTTCATTCTTTTTATCTCCATACAGGAAAAGGAAGCCCAGAAAAAATACTACTAAATATGGCCCAAATGCTAAAATCCCAACAAAAAGGACAAAGAAACAAGATAAGGAGCCTGTGCAATTATGCAAGAAGAAAATGGAACTGTGCAAGCTGTGCAAGCTGAAAGTTCAATAGTAGTAACCAGCCCACCAGACCGAGCAAGGAAACAATCTTGCAAGAGAGCCCAATGAACTGCATCTAACCATGGAATTTGCAGCTAACCATTCTCAATTTCTCACCGTTCGAGTCGGACAAACAATGAACTGCCGATCGTAGTTCTTTTTTGTCTTCGATGTACAGAATATTAGAACACGACAGATACAGTCTGGACAATGAACAAGAGGGAGTTGATTGTCTGAAATCCTTCGGCTTCGTAGGTGTTGACGCTGAATTAGGTCACCACACTCGATAGGGAGCTAGCACGCTCGATGTAGGGCCAAACCGATTTTGAGATCGGTCGGCGCCTAAAGGATATCCACACCTAGACCTTGTGCCTCCAGCGATGAGCGCGATACGCAAGACACGTCGCCGGAGGAGCCTCGTCGGGGAGCGCGATACGCAAGACACGCCCGGGCGAGGTCTCTTGAGACCGAAACCCCACACGCCGGGAGGGACCCCGTCGGGCGTGCGGCGGCTATGGGCTGCTCTAGCCGGCCCGACCGCTTTAGAGCTTCGCCGTCATCGATCCACTTGTCCATGCAGCGCCGACGAAGAACGACGAGAAGAAGAGAGGAAGAGAGGGTAAAAGCTGTAGTGGATGTGTTTTTGACGATTGGATAGATGGGGTCTCAATCGGCCATGATCTCCTTGTTTATATAGGAGGGGGTGGTCTTATCCCAGTAGGAAACATCTCTAAGGCCTAATCTCCAAGTTTCCCACGTCCAAAGATTACCCAAAACCGATTTAGGAACAAATCGGTTCGGGATCTGAAAGTTGGATTCGGAACGGACACTACCGGTGGTACCGGTCAGGCTCTACCGGTAGTACCGGGCCGTTAGCGGTAGTACCGGGTGGAAGACCGTAGTACCGTAGTTCACTTTTGCGCCAAACTACAATTTCCGTCACCCACCGGTAATACCGGTCTCGACCGGTAGTACCGGTAGTTCATTTTTGCGCAACAAAGATCACCACCAAGTAGTACCGATCCTCACGGACCGGTAGTACTTCGTGCAATCTTCCGTGGTGCACAACTCTTGCATCCGGATCTCAAATTGAACGTTTCATATATGTTTTTTGACTATCTCGACGAGAGGAACGCAATGGTGAAGTCCATTTTCACTTTTGACAACTTTACAAGATCTGGACATTTTTGAGTGTCAACATATGCCCCCCTTGTTTTTTGGTGAATGACATATGAACCACGAAAACACAATTCAAAGCCAAATAGCAACGATACCCATCTCATCGGCTACCCGGCGACTAACGGCGATGTATACATCGGCTATTTTTGTTCTAAGGGCGATACATGTATCGGCCATTGTTTGGAAAGCACTATAGCTTCTCGCCAAACACTTGAAAGGTACCTTTTCAAGTATCTTCCGTTTATTGCTCTCGGGAGACTTTCACCTTGCAATGTCTCTAGCATATATGAATTTCCAAATATCACTTTGATCACTTTCTTCTTAATGAGCTTGATCAAAGTCTTATTGCTAGATTCAAACTTGACCATTAACAAGGGAGTCCTCCAATCTCCCCGAATCGGTCACATCATCACTAGGAATCATATTAGACCGATTCGGATTTTAATTGAGTGAAATATCCGAGCCAACTCTAGGAAAGTTGGCTAGTCCGACCGACCCGTCGGTTTAGCCGGTTGGATCGCCTCGGCCGATTGCTAGAATCGGCTTAGATAGTTCCAACGCACCGCGCAGAGAAAATTCAAATCCGGCTTGGCCGACTCTTAGAGTCGGCTCGGCCCAGCCTGCAGCACCCGCACGAGAAAAAAAGTTCAAATCCTCGATGCATCCGTCTTTCTTAAATATAAAACTTATGTCCACCGACATTATAGCCCGATGCTTATTGAACTAACATGTTGGCCATATAGTTTTCAAGCCTTGAAACATACCAAATTTGAAATTAGCAAAAGAAACAATGATATCAAGGCACTCATCAAACTACACACTATGTGATTCTTTAAAACACCAAAACATAGCGGCGGCTTATTGCATTATTAGTAAAGAATCACCACAGGCTTCAACATGTCATACTTCAAGGATTGCAACATAGTCAAGCCGAATAAGAAACTGCGTTTGCCCTGAAGTTTGGTGTAAATGTAATTTAATCGGCTTGATGTCTCAAATAGCATAATTATGAGAAATAATGATTATGCCAACATATTGACCCTTTTGCAAACCGATTAATCATATAGTCATACCCATGAAGTAAAACACATATATCATGCCCCCGTGCCTTAAAGCCATCAAAGAAAATTCTATGGGGACTTTTCTAATAGCACGATGGTTACAAGCATTAATCGGCTATGTTTTTATGCTAAGGGCGATAACAAAGTATTGGCCACATGAGTTCATTCACATGAAGATGTATAGCCAAAATAAAATATTTTGACTTTTGATCATGGATAATAATTTGGCAACCCTCCTTAATATAAAGATCCACACCAAGGATCAAAATAAGAAACTGAGGGATGACTATACATACCATGAGATGAATTCCTCATAAACATAGGCAGAGAAGACGAATGATGCAAAGACCAAAGATTTTGATGATTTGGTGCAAATCTCCAACTTTGCAATTGTTTCTTGAATCTTTTTCTCTCTTTTATCTTTGACGCACCACTTTCTTGAGCATCATCCTTGTGAGTTTGAACACTTCCTTTAGGAAGTCATGCCAAGCCTTTTGCTTTTAGCTTCTCTACACTAAGCTTTGCCAACTTGCTTTCTTGCCACTTTGGTAAACCGATTGAGCATATCGGTTTTATTTCTGTTTTGGACAGTAGTAAATCTTTTTTAATTTTGGTCACTCTTATCTTTTTTTTTGTTCAGATTTGGCATTTAGAATATCAATAGATGATTCTCCCATGTCTTTGCCATCAATAGCCTGATTTTTCAACAATGTAATCGGCTTTTCAATAGTTAAACTCAGATCTGAACATTTGTTCTTTTCGCCCATCATACTTCACACCGGTAAAATTGCTTTTACCTCTTTCTTCTTTGGTCGAGCTCCGTAACCGATTTTGATCAAAACGGTCTTTATAAGATGATGATCTTTGTGAATATTTAGGAGCTGCATATTGTATATATTGTGTTCTAAAATATGATGGATCATGTGCCTCTTTATCAAACCGGTCATAAGATAAATAAGGATGAAAATATGCAGGTTGTGATCTATGAGGCATAGGAATTGGTCGCTCAAAAGGAGAATATACCGCTGCGTGAGATCTATCTCCTTGCCAATTCTTCTCTTGAGATTTGGCGTTTTAGAGGCAATCTTGATGGCTGAACTTTCTTTGATCGATTAGCAATATTTGCTTCATCGATCTTCTTATATTTGGCTAGAAGCTCTTCGAAGCTAAGCTTCGGTCTTCTATCTTTTGCCTCTCATGAGCTTTGCCTCCATCAACATTATGAGCATCCTTCTTTTCTCCATCTTGATAGACATACTCTAAAGAAGAATCCTCACCGATTTTTCTTGCTTAACCGGATCAATCGGCTTTTGCTCTAGCCGGGAGAGATTTCACCGCCCCTCGGTGTCTTTTTGAAATTGTAGCGACATTGCTATCCTCCCGAAACATGTCCAATTTGCGCTTCTTGGACAAAGCAACCTTGTCTTCACTTGAGGGCTCTAAATCTCTCTAATGAGCACTTGAGCTTTGAGTTTTATGTGAATCGGCTAATGTAAGCCGATTCGAAACCTGTTGCCATCAAGACCGATTGAATCCAATCTGTCCATTTGTTGAGCTTCAGAAAATCTCAATCGACCTTTATCAATGGCCGATTGGATCACATGACGAAACATATTGCAATTACAGTGTATTATAATCATAGGAATTATGCCACTTGCAATATGTAAGCCCTTCGAAGTTTTGAAATGATGGCAAAGCATTGTGATCAATGATTCTAATAAAATTATTCTTAAGTAAGATATCAAACACATGATCACAAAAGGTAAAGTCAAAGGTGTACTTTGATTTCTTCAACCGATTCTTTTGTGGAATCAGTTTTAAAGCTAGGCAAACGAAGGGATCAGATTTAACATCAATCCATTCGCCACACCTTTGCAACTACTTTTGGAAAGCTTTAACTTTAAAAAACCAGTACCATCGGCCTTACCATATGGCATAATCCGTTGGCCGATAGAATCTGAACTCATCTTATCTTCAACAAATATAATGCTATTCCTAATCGGTCTTTTTACAACTATTTATAAGGATATATCTAATAGATGCAAAATTGAAATAGCACGACCGGATTGGAATTTAAGCAAAATATTTGTATTTTGTACCTTGTTGATCATTTCGGAGAAGTGTACATCTTTGACTTGTATAATGTTGCTCTTCAACTCCAAAGAACGATCAACAACAGTGCCGAATCATCCAAAGACGATCGACGGCTGCGAGAAACCAAAGAAGTCGGCTTAGCCGATTGGAAATCGGCTAGGCCGACTTGGGCACTAGTAGTGGTGGAGTCGGCTTAGCCGCCTTCGAGGCAAGCATCAAAGGCAATCGACATGACCGATTGAAGAGTCGGTCTAGCCGATTCGAGAAAGCGGTATCGCAGAGGCAATCGGCCTAACCGACCGGGTAGTCGACTTAGCCGATTTGGAACAAGCGTGCAGCTCTCCCTTCTTGCTTGTAGGAGCTTGATCTTCATCGATGATGTGATAATCACTAGATAAGCACACAACCCCTTTAGCTTCCGAAAAATCAAGTCCGCTTGGTTTCTTGTGTTTCACACGTTTTTACGTAACAAGACTTGCTTTCATGTCTACTATTAATCTACTTTTAGCCGATGACTTCGTAGTGATCGGCTTTTTTGCATTGGTCTTTTTAAAGTATTCATAAAATTGCTCTTCTAATTCAGACCATGAACAAATAGTACATTGAGGCAAAGATGTAAACCATGCAAAGGCAATACCGGTGAGGGATAAAGGAAAATTTTTTATTCTTATATAGTCTTCTTTACCAAAATCACCCAACTGTGAAAGATATATACTAATATGTTCCATAGCGGTTTTACCATCTTCACCATTAAACTCGTAGAAATTAGGTACCCACCAACCATCAGGATCTCTCAAGTAATCATAACACAACGGATATGGTCTATGATAAGCGGGCACCTTCTATTTAGAGGAGCCATATGGATTTCTAGCATGGGCTAAATCTTCATTGATTTGGCTAGATTTTAGAGCAACATATGAAGTCGAATCATGATCGTTAGTATGTATGCCAATTGCTGAATTTTCATTGATTCGGCTACAATTATTAGCAACTTGTGAAGCCGAATCATGAGTTTTAGCACTCGAATGTCTTGCTGAAATTCCACTAATTCGGCTAGAGCTAGAAGTAGCATATGAAGCCAAATCGTGAGCATTAATCCCTGCATAAGGTGCTAAACTTTCATTGATTCGACTATAGTTATTGGTAACATGTGAAGCCGAATCATGAGCACTTGCACTTAAATACCTTGCTGAATTTTCATTAATTCGGCTTGAGTTTGGAGTAATATGAAGCCGAATTATGAATAGAAGCATTGGCATATAGTGCCGAATTTTGAGAGCAATTGGCTAAGTAATTATCATTGTTATAGCCAATTGTCTCATTCATCGGCATGTCATGTGGTAGAACCACATATTGTGAACTTATAGCCGATGAATAAAAATTTACATGTTGTATAACGTTAGATGCATTAGGACTCAAAGTATTCATAGTTGACATCGGTCGTTGAACATAATGAGAACCATTAACAACATGAGAATTAGCCGATGTAGCATATCTACTATTATCATAACTAGCAACACCAACATGAGAGTTCATAGAACTTGCAAAATAATTATTAGGATCATAAGAAACATTTGCAAGTTGTGCCTCGGGGTGATTGTAGTAATATTGTGATGAAACACCTTAGTACTCCATGATTTAGAATTTGACCACCTTGCTGAAATTTTTAAAAACACGTGCAACTTGTTGTAAAATACCAAGCAAGATAACAAGGGTCAAAACCGGATGCTGTCGGCCTTTTGGGCCGATGCAACGGTAATGGCGATCACAAAAAGATAGATTGAAATCAATGGATAGGCTAGGTCGGAGAGATCGGCTATATGAGATAGCCGAACCAATCGTCCCCCCTGAGTCGCCAAAAAAGTGTGTTGACGCCTGAATTAGGTCACCACACTCGATAGGGAGCTAGCACGCTCGATGTAGGGCCAAACCGATTTTGAGATCGGTCGGCGCCTAAAGGATATCCACACACGGACCTTGTGCCTCCAGCGATGAGCGCGATACGCAAGACACGTCGCCGGGAGGAGCCTCGTCGGGCGCTTGTCACGCAAGACACGCCGGCGAGGTCTCTTGAGACCGAAACCCCACACGCCCGGGAGGGACCCCGTCGGGCGTCTGGGCCCTATTAGGGTCTGCTTCTAGCCGGCATGACCGCTTAGAGCCGCCGTCATCGATCCACTTTGTCCATGCAAAGCAATGACGAAGAACGACGAGAAGAAGAGAGGAAGAGAGGGTAAAAGCGGTAGTGGATGTGTTTTTTGACGATTGGATAGATGGGGTCTCAATCGGCCATGATCTCCTTGTTTATATAGGAGGGGTGGTCTTATTCCAAAGAGGGAAACATCTCCAAGGCCTAATCTCCAAGTTTCCCACGCCCAAAGATTACCCAAAACCGATTTAGGAACAAATCGGTTCGGGATCCGAAAGTTGGATTCGAACGGACACTACCGGTGGTACCAGGTCGCTCTACAGGTGAGTAGGGCCGTTAGCGGTAAATAGATGGAAGACCGGGTAGTACCGGTAGTTCACTTTTGCGCCAAACTACACCAATTTCCGTCACCCACCGGTAGTCTGGGGTTTCGGACCGGGTAGTACCGTAGTTCATTTTTGCGCAACAAAGACGTAACCACCGCAGTACCGATCCTCACGCATCAGGTAGTACCGTGCAATCTTCCGTGGTGCACAACTCTTGCATCCGGATCTCAAATTGAACGTTCCATATATTTTTTTGACTATCTCGGCGAGAGGAACGCAATGGTGAAGTCCATTTTCACTTTTGACAACTTTACAAGATCTGGACATTTTTTTAGTGTCAACGGTAGGATTTGTGTACTTGTTTATGCGTGGTCGGGCCGTGGGGGCCATTGTCGAGCCGTGGTTCCATGGCCGACGTGTGCGCCAAGGAGGCCTGGGGCCGACCATGGCAACCACCGCAAGCGCCTTCTCAAGCCGCGTGGGGGGCAAGCGGCCGTGGGAGGGGCGGGGCGTGGGAAGGCCGGGCCGGCTCGGAGTGGGGGAATGGCGTAGGCAGGCGGCGCGGGCGTGGGGATCTTGGTGGCGAGAAGAAGGACCAGGCCACTCGATCCATTTTCCTCGCTCGCTCGATCCGTTTCCTCGACCCTCTCCGTTTGTGCGGCAGGCAAAGCGGGGAGGAAAAGAAATAAGGCAAGGGTAGAAGTGGAATAAAAGACTATAAATTCCCTCCGATGGCATTTTAGTAGTTGGGACGACTTCATAATGGCATTCGAAATGCCCGTTGGGGATGGCATATCTCGGTTCCCATTTTTCATGATGGTCTATTTTCAAAAAGCCCTCCCAACCCCAGGTATTTAATTCACAAAATAAACCCCAGGTATTAATATGGCTACGAAAC
>JADLZL010002888.1:0-83510 GCA_015844335.1 Chrysopogon serrulatus
ATTTATATAAAACAATAAATAGTCCAGTCTTCTCTTTTTTGTTCACTCAATTCGATTCTACTGCCACTTCCTTTATTTCTACCTTTTGCTTGTGCCAGTGGTTTACCTTATGTTAGTTTTAGACGTGCGTAGCTTTATATGTATGTTTTCTCATCTCTTGTTATGCAATCTTTACTATGCGACCATCATATGTGAGCGCGATGGCGTGAACCTGCTCTAACGTCTCCCTCTCCCATGCTTCCCCCCAACCTACGACTGCCTGTGACCGTGCCAGCGAAGACGAAGATGGCCGCCGCCAACTAGGGTTTTGCGGCAAAGAAGACGAGCTCGATCAAAGAAGATATATCCACCAACTTCGACGGGCTTAATTAAAAAGGGTCATTTCCTAAATATCCTCGAGGATCATCCAATCCAAGAGGCATTTCATTAATGATCATATTATAACCACAAAGACACGTTCAATCACTGCGTTTAGGCAGGGCCCTCGACCCCAAGGGGCTCCGTCCCAAGTACAACTATAGGTTTAGTGTTTTCTGGCCCATAGGAAAAACAAGGAGTCTAGTAATCTGTTGATTGATTTGCTTCCGTCGATTCTCGGCTTCCGTATCCACCGACCGCGTGGCGTGGGCGGCGACTCCGCGTTTGTCTGCGATCCTGCCTGTCTTCTTCCCTGCTGCGAGTCTGCACTTCTTCATGCTGCGCGTTGGCCAGGTACCAACCATCCATTACCGATCAGTTGTGCGACGTGCGCCCGTGCGTCGAAGCAACAAGCAAGCGGCCGCGCGGCTTGGCCAGAGCCAGTAGCGCCCACTCCCAGTCTACTTCCGGCCTGGAGGTATCCAATTGCCCCTAAGAGGATAAGCCGTGATTAATGTATGTCAAGTATATTTTTTTTTGTCCTCAATTATATTTTAAAAATACAAGATTTAGGACGCTTGAATTTCTGAATTGGGATTTAGGACCGCAGCCGTGCAGTTAGAGCAATGAATTTCCATTTTACCTAGTTCTAAATTTGGTAATTCACTAGTAAGCACCCATTTTTATTATAATCTATTACTTTGTTTGATAAGAATGTATTTTTTTATGTTTACATTTATTACAAATATCATCACTATATTATTAGAGTTGTATCTAAGGGCCCATATTTATAGCTCTGCCCTGGGCCTGTAAATTGACAGGACCGGGCCTGGCAGGATAGTAGATGGGTCGGCCCAGACAAACAGGCCTCCATTCCGAAAAGGAACAGTTACCGCTGATCTATACAAAGCCCACATGCTGACTTTGCCTTGCCTTCTCTTCCGATCCGAGGTTTCAGCTTGGGTTGGATCCACATCCACCGCCGGCGACTCTCGTTTCGCCGCCGCCGCCCTCCGGCGACATGACACCAACGCAACTCCCTCCGTCGCATCGCGCGGCGCCGTCCAAACTCCAAATAAGGTATGTATCGGTCAACCGGCCGGCCGTCGTCGCCTCGCCGCGCCGCCACCATGCCCTGACAGGCCACCACCGGCAGCCGGCAGGCTGCGCGGCGCCCGCGTCACCACCTACCTACACGGCCACCTACGGCCATTCGCTGCCAACGTGCGGATAACACTCGCATATAGTATATTTTATTACTTTACTTGTGCCATTAATTAATTCCGATCTGAATAATTCATGTGCAGTGTTTCATTAAATTCAATACTGCCGCCAATCACCACTCCACAGTGCGCTATACAACAAATAAAACACGACAAGAGAGGATATATAAATCAGTGGCGGAGCTAACGCCATATTAATAGTAAGTGCACTCCTAAACTAAAAACTATATAGTTTCTATATATGTTCGTGAATTAGGATATCAACTACACAAGTAAAAAGACGTTGTGACACTACATATATTAAAAGAAGAGGACAATAAAATGGTTTCTTAACAAAAAACATATCTACACGGGAATCAAGAAACAAAGAAATATGATAGATAGATGATGGGAGAAAAGATATATAAAGATATATATGATTGAAAAAAAAAAGATAATTCCGTAGAAACTGTCTATTAGGAACATGCTTTTATGTATAGTGTCTACGTAAATGAATAGTCATGAAACTATCACGTTCGCTCCTGTCTGTTACGCCAAATTCGTCATGGCCCACAGCTGGCGTCCGGACGCCTTGATGGGCCGAACGTCCGGGCGGTAGCTGGACGCTTAATAAAGCTATGCAAAATTGAACATGTATATCATATACTAGCAAAATTAGACAACCAAAATAAATTTTAAATTTTAAACTAAACTAATCATTAAGTTGTAGACAACAACCGCTAGCTTTTTTAGAAGAACACGTACATTACTATTTGAGACTTGTATAGTAACGTGTACAGAGCCCGGCCACCGGCTCAGGGTGGCCAGGCCTTGGCTCCGCCGGTGGAAAAGATCCATCTCTGTTAATTAACTTATAGAGATATGTTTTATTAAACTATAGCTGCCTTCTAAAATGGGTTGGTTGTCTTCAAAATTGAGTAGATATATTGGGAGGCGCCAAAACTTTTACCACAACTAAAAATGAAATGGCATTTCCTCTAAAATCTTTTTTTTGTAATAGTGAAATATAATATTAAAATCATACAATATATGGGGCGGGAGCCATGGTTCCGGCCGGGGCAATGCAAGGTTCTATGGATAGAAGCAGAAAGAAACAACAAAGTAACACAAAAGAAAAAAAAAACCTTTTGTGGGTTGTATGTAGCAAGAGCTGCAGTGCACAATCCTATAGTATTAGCCATGGCACCACACTACTACTCTCTAGCTTTTGTCTGCTGCAGTGCCCAATCCTAAATTTGCTAGCTAGCCATGGCGTCAAGAGAATCGTGAGCAGAAATATTGCCAGGGCAATAAGCAGAATGTGTATTATATATCGCCTGTGATGATCTTGTTAGCGGCCAACCGATCGACATGAAAATCAGTGGTAGACCCAGCTCGTGATTGTTGGGCGCTACACGTGCAAGCAATGCATTTGGCAGTTGCAGTTGTGCGCGCAGTAATAATAGGAGAGGACGTACGCATCAGGTTCGGTGGTGTGCGCTCATCAGTCATCAGGCGGACGGCGCGACGATGTGACAAGTCAAGGAGAACAGAGGCGCACAAGAAATGGAGCGCACGGACGAGCACATACCGTACGTGCTTGTTTTATTTTAGGGTAATGTTTAGAAAAGCTTCTCTCTAAATCATTTTTAGGAGGAGTCAGGACTCTAAAATTTAAAGTATGTTTAGAAAAGCTCCTCCTCAAGTCCTTTAGAGGAGGAACTCTTGAGAAAAAACCACCTTTTAAAGTTTTGGCTCCTCATCATTCAAAATCGGTAAAATCGGTTTTGTCTCCTCTAACATTCACTGGAAAACAACTCCTCCATAAAAAGTGTTAATATTTTTTTTAACTTCTTTATAAAAGCTATTACTTGAATTAGAGTCATACCAAATAGACCTCAGTATATAATATTTCCGTCGATCAAAATAGTAGTAAGTCTGTTCAGTCGTCAACTCATTTTCGACTTACTATTACTAGCAGCTTAAATATTAACAGCAAGCACCAAGTTGCGTAAGTAAGCTAGGGACGATAATCGAGCAATTGAGAGTAGCTAGCACATGGCACATGGAAAACGTATATGTTCATTTCACTTTAAGTTAATGCTCTTTACTACTGCAGACGCGATTTGTAGGAGCGGCTGTAAATGGTTTACTGAGGCGGTTTGTCCAGCCACCCTATAAAACTGTCTGTACAGATCAAGGATTTTTAGGGATGGTTCCCAAATCTGGCTCTACAAATGGCTTATAGAGGTGGTTGCATCTATAATCAATATTTGCAAGGGCGGGTGTCATTTATCTTTTAAATCCATTTCAAGAACTTTGTAACTAGTCTTAACTCTAAATGAGATGATTTTTTCTCCTAAAATTTTCTAAAATCATGTTCTATCATTATAATTTGGGCACCTTTTCATAGGACAAAGCTTGGAGAATTAAAATTTTGAATTTCTAAAATTCTATTTCAAGAACCATGTAGTCAATAGCGGGGGTGACTGGTCATAACCTCCCCTACAAAGAGACCCACTTATAGGGATGATTCATATTACGAGCTGCCTCTACAATGCCATTTCTAGGGACGGCTAGTGTTGTAGGTCTTGACCATGTCCACTCCCTAAAAAAACCAGGCCGTTGTTGGAGATCGTTTTTGTGGTAGTGCTTCTTTCATTGAACACAACAAGTTATATATGCATCTAATTATGCAAGTATATATCGCCTGCACGCCATTAACAATATTTAGCGTCTATCCACACATATTAGTAAGAAACTCGTCAAGGTCCATAATATGTCGTAAACTAGTCTTCGCTGCTTGTCATGCATGGTGTTTCTTTACAGAGATAATTCCCTATGTGCCTTTGGAAAAGATTTTCGACCCACGTATACTATCCTAAAAAATTATTGTAATACAGATATTAGCTTTTATTTTTTCCACTTCTGTCAAGTGAGTATCGTTCCTTCTCTCTCTTCTCCAAAAACATAGGGAGATGAGATGTAGGGCCTGCTTGGTTCGCGGCCAAATTTCGCTATGCCAAAGATTTGGCAAGTCAAAGTTAGGTAAAAAAAATAGCTATAGATTTGGCAAGCTAAATGTGAGGGCTTGATAAATTTTGGTAGCAAACCAATCGATAGCCAAAATAATGGCTTGCCAAATTTTTGGTTGGGCAAAATTTGGCCGTAAACCAAGCAGGCTCGTAAAACCTCACTCTGACTCTACCCACGACTACGCTCTGCCATCACTGGCACCACTGCTACCTCCTTACTAGCATCATAACACTTTGGTATTGGTGACCACTCGATCCTCTTCCCTGCACCTCCCTGACCGTGTGTCTGTATTCAGTGTTGTCCATCACCTCCACCATGCCCCGCTCTGATGTCAAGAGCCTCATCCTCGCACTCTAAGAATGTGAAGAACCTCTAGGTTATGATCGAGGGGGATGCCCAGCTGGTCATTCAACACCAAGAGAAGCAGTCGCTTGCCTCTTCCTTAATAAGTTTAGGAGGTGCTCCCAAGCAAACCGACGAACACAGCAACACGATTAGCTGCTGTGGTTCCAGAAGATGGACTTTCCAAAGTATGATCCACCGGCATTCATCAACTGCCGTGAATCTTACTTCCATTAGCGGTGTATCCTCAAAGAGGAAAAGGTGTGGATGTCCTCGTACAACCTAGAGGACATGGCATATATATATGGTTCATTTAGGTGCAATAGGATGAGAGCACTCTCCCTAGCAGCACTTCACTGAACCTCTGCTTTTGGCCACCCCTGTGCTCCAACCCGCGGGGCGGGGTGAATTGGTCGTCTGCAAGCACACATGCTCGACGGTTGACTTCTAGGACCTCTTTCAAGCACTCCTACCATGCAGGGGGCAACTAGCGGACCCACCATATCCATCTCTTTACCGCTGTCCTCCAACTTCACATTGAGCATCGATGTGGACATCCACAATCTGCAGTCCCTTGCGAGGGCCAAGAGCCTCGTCATGAAGCTAGAGCTCTGAGAGTCTTAGATCCTAAAGGACCCCTAAATGAAAAAGTCATCAACTATGAAACTTTAGATCTTGTTGATCTATAATTTTTGTATTTATCTTACTTTATTTGAAAAAAAATATTTGTTCAGTAGGTATTTTGGCTAATGGTGCAATACTATACTAACTTAAATTTTCTTTTACCTAGATTTTAAAGTTTTTAAGATCCTATTTGGTACACGGCTCTAGATCAGGCTCCTCATATGAAGTGGCTTTTGTGGCGGAGCTAAGCCATTTTTCAAAAAAGTTTTGGGGAAAAAAACTCTAATGACTCTGTAAAAAAAACTCTAATGATAGTTTTGTAGTAATTTATATTGGATTTAATTATGAGGAGTTGAGAGAACACCTTTTGAGCTCTGGTTTCTGTATGCAAAACGACTCGTATTACTCCTCGCAAGTTTTTTGCAAGAAGCCATTTTTTTATGGATGTTTGATAGGATTCCTTGCAATGAGCCGCAAGAGGCTGGAGTAGAAGAGCTCTGCCGGGCCCTAAATTTTTCTCGAAGTGCTAGTACGGAGAAGGCAGCCTTGGTTATCTGAGGGAGCGAGAGGAGAGTGAAAATCCCAAAGAAAGATGCATGGTCATGGAGAGTGCAGGTGGAATGGAAAGTGATTAGATGGATGATACTCCACTGTATATTGTTTGCATGGTCTCTCGCTCTCCTCTGAATCCTGATCGATGGAGCATCTTTCTGCAGCTGCTGCCTCTGCCTGCACTGCATTGGTTTGCATGCATGCAGCCCATGTCTTTTGGTCAGCGAGAACTGGCAGTAGTAGCGAGAAGACCGGCCGGGCCGCATGGGAGAGGATCTCTACTAGACTACGTCTTGTTCAGTTCGTGAAAAAGTTGTATTCCCTGCACTGTAGTGTTTCGTTCGTATTTGACAAATATTATCCAATCGTGGCCCAACTAGGCTTAAAAGATTTATCTCGTGATTTACAACTAAACTGTGTAATTAGTTATTTTTTTACTTACATTTAGTGCTCTATATATACGGGTAAAAATTGATGTGATGGAGAGAGAGTGAAAAAAGTTGCGAGTTTTATGGGAAGTGAACAAGGCCTAGTAATCTCCTGCACCGGTCGGCCGGTCTTTTTAATTTCCTTGGACATCGATCGATCTCTGCTAGTTCTCCACCTGAGGAAGAAAGAATCCATTCCTCTTGATCATCACATTCATTCACATGTGGTACTGATGCATGCGCTAGCTACTGTACTGTTGTAATAATAATGCATGTGCATGCTACACTACCGGCTGTTGCTCCGGCCGGCTGGGCTGGGCTGGGCTGCGCGCGGCCAGGCGGCCGGCCAGGCCAGCCGCTTGCAGGAGCTGCTGCTGCTGCATATCTGAATGCATGCATGGGTGCGAACACAAGGTTTATACTTGTGGTTCGGTTGTGATGATGAGTGATTGATTCAACTACTAGCATCTCGGATGGGGTGCTATCGACGGTGGTGAAAGCCACGAGTTCCACATGTGCCTTCGTTTGTGTTGTGCAGTGTGTCGAGCATGGAGGCGGTGGCGACGGCGAGGTGAAGGTCAAGTGATGGCGGGCCGCGCCCGAATGGACCGGGAGCGGTGAAAGGGCGGACTCATCGAGACTTGGGACTGAGGGACCCGGAATCGCCGGGGCGGGATCGCGTTGTTTGGCACTTGGCCGACAAGCACAAGGACATGGGCCGGTTTGTTGGTTTGGGCCTCAAAACCAACGGAGGCGGGTTTCGGTGGTTTGGGCCTCGAAACCACCCGGCGGGTTTCTGGGTTGAGCCACAAAACCCTGGCGGAGGTCCCGAGGCGGACGGACGGCACGTGGCGGCATCGGGAAGTTCGCGTCGAGGCGAAGCTACCGGTGAGAAGGCGCGGTGGCCGTCGGATCAAAGATTGCATCGAGTCGGTTCGAGTTGGACCGCAATGTCCCTAGGGCTAGGCGGTTTGCTCAGAGTTGTATCAGGGGCAAAAACTGAAAAATGAAATAAGCCCGGTCGATAAGTAAGATGGAGGGAGCATGGCAGTGGCAGCACGCACGGCACCGGATCGAACCCGTGCATTTTCATCTTCGTCTCACCTCTAGCTGCGCTGCGCTTATATACGCAATAATATGCAAGCACTAGTACCTGTACCTTTATTTGAATTGAAAGCTGCAAGTACCTCAGGGCTGCGGCAGGCATGCATGCACTCCCGACCATGGCGGCAGCATGGCCGCGCCGCTGCACGCGCGCGGCAGCGCTTGCATGCATGCGCTCCGAGGAAGAAGCTAGCTTTAGCGATCCTAGAGGTGACTACTAGAGGTAGCTTCACATTTCGCCATTAACATTTTTAATCCAGAACCAAAAAGTTGTCAATTATTTTTTGGTACAGAGTTAGATCGTCCTGATTTGACCCGAAGAGACACAGAACCAAATTTAGGGTCCACATGACAACACCATCCAAATGTAGGGACCGGCGGTATAGTGATCACCTTGAAAGTTCATGAGCAAAGATAACACGATTGGCCAAGTTTAAGGAACTGTACATATCACTTTAGAAGTTCAAGGATCGGGATAGTAACGTCAGCCGACGGTGAATTTTACTCAAATTAAAAGAGCCTACGGTTGCTAGAAATAGGCTTGCAGAGACCGTAAACGCAAGTGGAGAATCAAGGTTCGTTCATTAAAAGGATGAGCATAAACCTCTACCTCTCCCCACCACTTTCCTAGAGAGCGAGGGCCATAGCTGAATTGGCCACTTTCCTAGAGACATGTATTCCCACCATCCCATCCTAGAAAGAGTACAATTGTAGCACATTGTCATGTCTTAGTAGCTTAATAAGTTTGCTCAATTATAGATAAAAAATTAGTTTTTATGGTACTATATAAATATCATTAGATTAGTTGCAAAATGTATTTTTATAATAAATTGATTTGAAGCCGTAAATGTGAACCATCTACTAGAAACTTGGTCAAACTTGAATCACTTTAGCTGATATAGTTACATTCTTTTTGGACAGATATGCTCTGGGATTGATTTAGGTTAATTATTAACTGGATGACTTTTGTGAGTACTTAGTGTAGAGTTGAGAGAAGCTAAGTGGAGTCATGACACGCACAGGTTATTCTCACGTCACCTGAGTCATGACACGCACAGGTTATTCAGGCCACGATATGAGTGGTGTTGTGCGGTTGTGCCGGTGAAGATTTTACAGCTCCAAGATGTAACAAACATCTCATTGGAGACCTTAGATTCCTGTCGTGGGTATATGTTTGCTACGTGCAAAAGGGACAAAGGCAGAATGAAAATGTAGGACGATGAAAGATCGAGGAAGAAATTAAAGAGAAGAGGGGCGGTGTAAGTAATATAAGGGACGATAGACAAAAAAAATCTAATACTTTAATACTATTACATCACACAAAAAATAAAAAAGAGCACAGGGTAACTAGGGATATATAGGCTTGCTGCCGTAAACGCAAACGGAGAAGGTTCGTTCACTGAAAGGATGAGACAAGAGAGTGAGGAGGAGGGAAGAGAGAGGACGCGTGCATCGCTGCTTGCCATTGGCTGCTGCAAGGTACGTACGTTTTCCTACCGTGCCAAATTGTTATCGCAAATAGACGCACCAGCAAAAGCAAGGGTTGCCCTACTACTGCAACACATGCGCTGCACCTCTCTCTCTCTCTATCTCTCTCTCTCTCTCTCTCTCGCTCTCTCTCATAAGTGCTACCATGTCCCTGTCCTCTTGTCGTCTTCTCCTCTCCCTCTCCTCCATCAACGAGTGAAAGAGTAGTGAGAGGATGAAGAGAGAGACAGAGAAAAGGACATCACTATCATCATAATGATCACTGCTTGTCCTTTTAGGGTGACTGCTGCTTGTTGTTAGCAGCGAGAGAGAGATGGATGGATCATGGACATGGACGGATTAAAAGCTAGCTCCTTTCCTCTTGTTGCGCACATCTGATGATCGATGTAGCATCTAGCTAGTGGTGCTAGTCTCGTCGTCTCCGATCGATCCGTGCATGGACATCGACGGAACTGTGGACCTGTATATGTACATGGCGCGACGCAATAAGTTGCCTGCAGTTGGCATCAACAGTTGCTGGGGAGCTGTAGACGGTGCCCAAATAAATACATATCGCTTGGTCTCAGCAGCCGTACCTGTGGCTCTGAAACGACGCGCGCGCACACAACTAGAATCTAAAAACATCCCATCCACTTTATATATCGTTCGTCTCTTCTGCAGAGTACTGCTACTGCTAGCAGCTACTACTGCTAATTAGCTTAGCTTCATGTAATCGTGTGAGTGTGAGAGAGAGAGGTGATTATAGCAGGATGCATGATATATAGTAGCATCCAGTGTGTGTCTGTGCGCGTGTGTATGATGACTGTATGTCCATTGACTGCTAGCACCAACGCCAAACTACAGGGGCAGGGGTGTGTGTTGGCTAGTTAGCTAGGTAGTAATAGAGCGAGCAGCTAGTGGGAAGTAGAAAGAGTGAGCTCACCACTATGGACATAGCGGAGGAGGCCGTCGCCGGCACTGCAGCTCAGGGCGACCTCGCCGAGGTTGTGGCCCGTGCAGGGGCAATGGCCATGGCCGCCGGGCCGGGTCACCACCGGCGGCCACCCACTCCTGCTCAGGCCTCTCCCTCTCAGGCCTCTCCTGCAGCAGCAGATCACAGTCACATCTTGTCGTCTGCTGCAACGGCTGCCGGCCACATCATGGTCGTCCCTGCTGCTTGTTACGACGAGGAGCCACGTCCTGCTGCTGCTTGCGGTGACGCGGTGATGTTCGACGTCGTGCCGTCGTCGATAGTCGTCGATCCATACCAGCTATCTTCGTCTGCGGCCACGGCGCCACCGCACGGGCACGGCGGGTACTGGCTGCCTGCAGCCGCCCAGATCTCCCCGCACGCCTGCTACGGCCTCGGCGTGGCCATGGGAGGCGCTGCCGCCGATGCCGATGGTGGCGAGCCCATGATGATGAGGATCTCTCCAGTGACTCCTCCACCTGCTGCTTCTCATCATCAAATCATGAAGAGGTTAATTCACTAGAACCAAATTAAAGCGCTCTCTCTAGCTACCTCTGTAGTATTCTGTGGCTTTAATTTCTTTGGATCGATAATGAATTGTTGCCTTCTTTTCCTTTCTCGATTGATGCATCCTTGAACTAACTCCTTATTAAGATCTCGCAAGTGATCGATTTCCCATTGCATGCATATGCCACTCTCTCTAACAATCTATCCATCCCTTTTGCCTTCTCTACTGTTACCCTCGGACAGTTCATGGATGTTTTTGCTCTCTGCTGATTGCTGCAGTTTACTCATTGCATCTGCCGTTTACTTGTGGATGCGTATTCGGTTAGTTAGCTGTAGGCAACCAGTCAAAATATGCTTTATTTGCATTGGGATGATGTGACTCAAAGCTGATTTCAATTCGACTGTTCATTTTTGACAAAACGGCGCATAGTTGTATTGACCCCTTTGTCTCTGCAGAGGGCATGCATATATATTTATTTGGGATTTTGGTCATTCAGAGTACGAATAAGCTAGTTGGGTCAAATTCATTCTTCGTCATTTGATGCTGGTTGGAACATTATTTTCTTCTTCTGCAAAAGTTCTATTCCTTTCTCCACCTTTCCTAGTTTCTTTTCTTTGGAGAGAGGGGCTCCGGCGGCTCTAGTGAGCTAACAGGCACGCCAGCTATAATAACTCGAGCATCCAGATCCTCTCCCCGTGGTATCTTATTAATTTATAATTTGTCAGGTTATTATTTTGTGTTGATCTCTAACAAACCAAGTTTGCCAAATTGATCGGATCAACCCTATTTCCTTTATTTGTCTCTTGTGCATATGGTTCCAAATTGTACTCTCTTTGATGAAATGCATATATATACATGATTCTTAAATTAAATAATTGCAGAAAAATTTGCGTATATTATATTATATACTTAATTTGCTGCAGAAAGAATGAGGTGAAGAAGGTGGTGTGTATCCCGGCGCTACCTCCGGCGAGCAGCCGGCCAGGAGGAGGAGAGGTGATTCCCTCTGATCTTTGGGCGTGGAGGAAATACGGCCAGAAACCCATAAAGGGCTCGCCTTACCCAAGGTTCCTGCCCGCCTTAACTTTTTTCCCCATTTTTTCTTTTCATTTGTTTTTGGCAAACAAGCACTTGATAACGATCCAATGTAATTAATACTTATCAACATTAGATCTCTTTCTTTGCCTTCTTTTTCTGAAAAAGGATTGCAGTCTTTTTGTTATGACAGGTACACGGTACGTGTAGAGAGATGTAACATAAAAAATAACGTTTCCATTTCATTAATAATATGCACTTGCTCATATGTGCAGGTATACCATGGCAAGTCAACAGAAACCATGCATGGTTATCTTGGATAAGAGACCGTTCCAATTTTCCTTGTTAAGAACTGAACTGATACAGCAATTAGACATTTAGATATTGCTTCAGAGAAAAAAAACATATTAATTCACTCATAACTCCCTCTTGATCTAATTAAGTACTTATTTTCTACGAACTACAAAATACCACACTCCTTACTAATAGTTAGTTGTATGTATATATAAAGAATCTACCGTCATTGTTTATATACTTCTTACTAATACCTATTTACACAAACAAACAACCTCGATTAGGTTCACTTAAGGTCACCACAAAGAGATTGTGCGTATAAGCAATTAATCCAGGGGTACACGCTCTTAAAGTGGGCTCATAGGGCAATTTGGCAGAGCAACAATATATAATATAATATGTCAAACATCCGTCTATTTCCCTATTTATTATGTACCAAATTAAGATATATAGGTTTATGCATATTTAATACACAACTAATTAACTTCTGGCGCTACTGAAAAACCCAGTCTAAGTTTATGGCCCAATGTCCAATTGCTAATTTGAAATAATATGTGGCAGAGAAGATAAAACTTGCACTTTTAATAGTCCAATTATATGTGACGATCCAGTGCCTCTAGTTTGTTCTCTGTCTCATTTGGATATGCCCTAGTTTTCTTCCACCAATTTTTCTAATTTTGCAAAGTAAGTATGCAAATTTCATAATATTTAACAAGATGATTACATGAGACAGATGCACTTTGTCTCTATTTTATTTATAAAAAAGATGGTTCCATAGCAAACTATCTGAAAACTTAGGGGCAAAATATCTGAAAACTAAGGACAGCCATATTAACTGGACTAGAGTGATTCTGTTTAGCTGAAAACCAAGAATAACCAAAACCAGAAACTCTTGTTGGCTGTTGCTTAGGTTTCCTATATTCTTCTAAAGATTGTACATTCCTTTCCTATATTCTTCTAAAGATTGTGCATTCCCTTAAAGTTTTTATGCAATGATATGATAATAAACTGGCTAGCCTGTTTAATGATCAAAACCCTATTGTTTCCGGTCAGTAGTGGTCGTGATTCATACATTCAAACTTGCTTCTTCTAGCTAGTTTAGTTTAAACTAGTTTTTGAGAAGAAATATTTGTTCATCAAAGACCGGTTAGTTAGCCCATGTGTATATTTTAACCGGGCAACTCAACTGAAATATCAGATGGGGTTATCATAGTGAAAATAGATCTTCCTAACAAATTTCTTTTGCCATATATTCCATAAACTTACTGTGGTTGTTTTAGAAGTCAAATATGCTTTTACATTTTTAATGTTCCTTCACTAATACTATTCTACATTTTTTAGGAGGTTATATGACCGCTATCCAAGTAAATAACAAAGATACTCCATTATAAATAACTTTACTTAATGAAGACATATGTATATTCTAGCAAACAATTATTTAGGCAAGTTAAGTCCCCATCAATCTACATGTGCCTGAGCTGCATATATGTATATTTTCATGGTTTTACCTCATATTCTATGCCACCTAAGCTAGAATTTCGTCAAATCCTCTATATATTATAGGGACCATATACGGACTTTGATATAGAGAAGCACAAATTATATTAATTGTTTGCTAGTTTATAGGGGCTGGTATGATTATCAATGTATATATATTGTTTCAAATCTGAAATAGTGAATCCATCATCCCATTAATCCACTTGGAAGGCTTATCTAAAAGTATATTTATTTCCCAATGGCATTGATTAAGTGAAACTTTATTTTACTTGGCAGAGGTTACTACAGATGCAGCAGCTCAAAGGGATGTATGGCGAGGAAGCAAGTAGAGCGCAGCCGCAGTGACCCGAACATGCTGGTGATCACCTATACAGCAGAACACAATCACCCTTGGCCAATGCAACGCAATGTACTTGCTGGGTACTCCCGCCCTCACACTCACATGTCCAACTGCAAGAAGAAGAACAGCTGCAGGGTTGAAACGAGGAGTTCATGGCCAACATCATCATCATCAAACAACGCCAACTACCCCGAGCACAATGCAGTCCCTGGTAGCAACATCGAGTGTCACCAAATGACAAACATGACGGAAGATAATGCAGCTGGGTATGTTGCCTACGCCATTGATACTCTTGATGAAGAGGGTGTTGCCATGCATCAGCCGATCAATTGCAATAGCATTCAACCTTCAGATGAGGTTTTCGCAGAGCTGGAGGAATTGGAGCCTAGTAATCCTGTGAATGCAAACATCTACTCTAGGGGGGTAAGTTATGAGTGGCAAAAGTTCTAACCTATCAGGCTCAAGGTATAAAGAAGCCTACAATACATATGGCATAAATGTTTTTGATGAAAAATAGGTCACAATTATGCACAGATTTTACTTAATTAATTGGTGTGACATATCATATAATATACACCTTTGTGCTTATGATTAATTCAAAGCTAAGATACATTTAAAGAATGAGAAAATAAAATATTCATGTTTAAGATTTTATTGTCTACATAAAAACTTTCCACAAATCTGCATGGGTCGTATTTTAATATTAGCATCCAATGTTATTCTAATTAAATGTCCGTCATCCTTTATTTAGTGTTTAGGCTGCTAAGATGGCATTTAAACAGAGTTAAATGTCTAAGTGGTTCTGTACAGAGGCACTAAAATATACTTAAGATGTTAATTAGATGGGTGCCAATGTGATAGTTGTAATCCTTCTATTGACTAAATGATGAATTAAATTGGTGTCTATCTCATTTAATCATGTTTAACTTGTTCTTAGGGTTTAATTAGGGTTTTAATGGTTTGAATGGTTCAACCATTCAATTCACCATTTAAGGCCTAAACAACATGAGTGGCCTTTTTTGCCAGTTAAATGTTTAAATGGATTAAACAGACATTTAGGCAAACAATGATAGCTAGCACGTGTATTTCAATTCAAGTGCATCATGCATATGTATATATATCTAACTACACCTATATTCATGATGTAACCTAAGTCTTGTTTGGATAGTAGTTCACGGATTCTAAAGTATCTTTGTATTTTTTAATGACTCATCATTCCAGAAATTAATACTGATCTATACGTTCATTCAAGTAGAGAACAAAACTGACTAAAGTCTCCCCTTATTGGAAAAAGAATATTTGTATAAATTGGAAGCATATGCATGTATGACACATATCCCTTTTTATAGGAAATTAGGGAGGACCCTACCTTTATATATTTATAAAGAAAATTATATACAAAGCTACAGGGACATTGATTATTCCAGAGAGAGAGAGAAGAAAGTACATCAATTATTATTCAATCATTCACTTAATAACATTTTGGTCTAGCTTTGCCCCTAGTGTAACTAGGTAAAGCTCCTCTTTGAAGTGTGTCATCCAAGAGAAAAAAATGGTGTTGTTTTGATGGCACCAAGTATTCCAACAAGCCACAATGACAATATCTCCCTAGATATATATATATCCTACTTTCAAAACTATCCATTCTTTGTTGTTATCATGCATGTCCAAAGGCTCAGAGAGAGAGAGAGAGAGAGAGAGGGGGGTCCCAAGAGATTAAAAAAGTTGCTAGCACCACTAACTAAGAGGGCAAGAACAAATGATCCCTTTCTTGAACCAAGACAATCCCCATTTCCATATTACCATGGAAACCATCAAAGAGTAACAAAGTTAGAAGCAAAAGAAATACAACAAAAAGTCACCTAATTCAGGTGAACAACCACTTAAGGTTCCAAGTTAAGATACCTCCCAAAAAAGAAAAGTGTTAGTAAAACAAAGATAGCAAACAAAAGAAGGCTCAACACTCAGCTCAGATAGCACTTGCTACTCTCAGTTCTTCCTCTCTTGGACATCATCTTCCTTGTCATCAATTGATTCTTCGATGGTAGTGATACCTAGTTGCTCGCTGTATGGAGTTATGACCATCATGATGCCAAGAAAGAAGAACCTGATTCGAGTAATTAAATAGCCATGTAAGGTTCCAAGTTAAGATATCTCCCAAAAAAATAAAAGTGCTAGTAAGACAAAGATAGCAAACAATAGGAGGCTCAACACTCAACTACGCCAGCACACGCTACTCTCAGTTCTTCCTCTCTTTGACATCATCTTCCTTGTCATCAGTTGATTCTTCGATGGTAGTGATATCTAGTTGCTCGCAATATGGAGTTGTGACCATCATGTGAATGGCATCATGTAGTAGAATGGTTACTCGTCCACCACATTTGAGCAAAGATTATCAAAATTTAAGAAAATAACAAGCTCTAATTGTCACTTTTCAAAGGGTGCTTCATGATCTTTTTATTTTTTTTTTCTCGAATACGCAAAAGATTTGCGTATCTTTTGTATTAAGAAGAAGAGTTTAAACAACCGTACGACGCACTCGAGCGAGCGCCAAAGGAGGTCAACAACACAGCCGTAGCTGGACCATCCTAACTAAAGACCTCTTGTTTCGATATTACATAAAAGGGACAACCAACAACGACGCGGCGACACGACCTAGGAGGTGGCCTTGCGCTTTCGCGGCCGACTGGACGCCTCCCTTCCAACGGCCGGGAAGAGCGCCTCCAGCGCTTCGACGTTGGACGCCATCATGGTGCCGCCGTAGAGCATGTTGTAGGCCTCCAGCTCCGACGCGGACGGCGCAGATGGGCCCTGGGTGTAGCCCATGCGCTGCATGACGAGTATCTCACCTCGCTTGGAAGCCGGCACTCGAGAAAGGGGCTGAGCTGCCAACCGCCTGCTCTGCCATAGCAGCACTGGCTTGGGAGTGGGCTGCTTGGGGGGCTCGCTGATCAGCGGAGGGTCCGCCTTCCGGAACACCTTGTTGATGAAGCAGTCGAGCCGGTGTTGGGCGGAGTCGTCGTTGCCCCCAATCTCCACCGGCGGCGAGCTGGGTCTGTCGGCAGGCGGCGAGAGGGCGACTAGCCGGCCTGCCTGCCCGGCCCGTGGAGGGTCGCATCCCGCTCGGCGGCGCCTTTGGGCGTCGCGGACGGGGGCTCGCTCGCCAGCCGCATCTCCGCTCCGGACGCCGACGGCTGGCATGAGGTCTTGTCGCTGGAGTCGGTTGGTGGTGCCGGTGGGGGCACGCCCCCACCCGTCCCCGCACCGGCCAGCGCAGCGGCCCCCCAACCGCTACCCTGCGGATCTTCAGGGGAAGTGCTTCAACTGTCTCTCCACCGCGCACAGGGTGGCCACCTGCAAGCTGCCTCCACGTTGCCTCCGCTGCAAGGGGTTCCGACACCTCGCACGGGACTGTGTGCAGCGGCGGAAGGTGCCTTCTTCCCGGCTCCGGCTTTTTCGGTGCCCCGGGATGGCCGGTTACGCCGCCTGCCCGGGAGCCTACCTGTGGCGGCACGCCGTGTGCGGCGGTGCGGCGCCGGTGCGGCTGCGGATGTGCCTGGTGCGCCGCGTGTGGCGGGATGGGCGCTGGCGCCGAGACGGCACCGGCGTCGGCGCCGACGGAAGGGGACGGCATCGCGGCAAGCAACAGATGTCGCCACCGACAGCCATGGGCGGGCGGCGGGGGCCGCTCAAGCGATGTCGGGCTTCACCACGGTGGCGCGCTGCGGTGTGCCTCCCCGAGCCCGACCCGCTTGCGCGCAGCGTAATGCGTGGGCGAGGTCCTCCCGCATCGGTCGCTTTTTTTTCGATCCAGTCTTTGGAGGAGCTCGCCCGCTGCGCTCGTCGTGAGCCGCTCTGTTGAGGCCGCCTCCCCGGAGATTGCGGAGCCGTCTCCGGCGGCGGCTGCTCCCTCGCCCCAGCCGCCGGTGCAGGAGCTACCACAGCTCACGCCTCCTCGGGTGGACGTCTCGCCCGGCATGCGCCCAACGGGAGCACCGGCGTCTGCGCATGGGATGGGCGTCCCACCCACCTTCGCCCCGGCGCCCCCCAGCCTCAGGATGACGAGTCGGTGGTGGACACTCCACAGCTAGAGGACCCGCCGGTGGCTACCCCACTTCTGGTGGATGTGGTCCAGGCGGGGGTGGCCACCGGTGAGCCGCGGACACCCTCGCAGCCCATCCAGTGGGCACTGCACTCGCCGGAGGCACGCTCATGATCTTTTTATCAAAACAAGTTTGTTTTGACATTTCCATGTTTCCAATAAAAAACATGTATTCATTTATCATTAGGTAGTCATTTTTGCAACAAAAAAAAAAACTAGAATCGTTGAGTGGAATTAGGGCGGCAATCAAGCTGACTATGAGGCCCCAGTTAGATTGACAACTCTGCGTTGTAATAAAGGATGACTAATTGTTTCATTCTCATTACAAAAATAGCATGTGGTATTGCCCTTCCATTTCATTTTGATCATATTATCTTTGGTGAACATGGCAATATATGCTAATAGACACAAGAAGTACTTAATTTGGTGGAATTCTGGCTTCCAAATTAATGTGTTAACAAGAAGCATCAGATTCCATTTGTGTTAAATTGTTAGTATATAGATCTGACTATGAACAAGCTAGATCTTATCCACTTCCACCTTATATTGTCTCTAGAATCCACCAAATTCAGAGTTGAGACATGACTCATCATAAAGTTCCATTGATCCTAAAAGAAACATGAAAATCACCTTCTAAATTTCAAAGCCATTTCTAATTTTTTCAATGGATTTCTCTCTTCACAAAGATCAAATAAAATAGGATAATGTTGGCTCAGGGAGGTTCTCACACCACCAGATATCCAGGCAAAGAGAAGTCTCTTTTAGTGTGTTGAGAAATAAGTTTTACCCCTAATCATTTTATTCTAAACAAAGATGAGAGGTTTAGGGGGTGCTGACTTGGTCTTGATGGTCAATGGACATGGAACCAATAAGAGATTAGGGTTGTAGCAGTGGGATTGCGATATATATAGGGTGTGGCCAACGAGGGGGGGGGGGGGGACTTATCCTATTAGTAGGCTTATGCTAAAGATTGGGGTGGTGAGCATCATGTAGTTAATTAAGGATAGCTAGACAATGCGTATTTAGCAAAATAAGGTTATAGTGGACCTAGCGAACTGTGAGAAAACAAATTAGGGAGAAGTAATTGGGTATTCAGCTGTGTGGGTTTCCCCTCATATATGTGCATGGCTAATAAAATCTTAGGGTATGCTATTTCCCCCACTTGGATATGATCAACCGTTGGATCTACTCTACGCTTGCACAACTACTAATTAATGGATGTGGGCACACCTAGTGACCACCTTTGTAAATTGTCAGAGGCCTCTAGGGAAATGCCGAACTGTTAAAACTATTTATGGAGGCCGGTGTTTGAAAGCGGTCACCTTAGGGCACCTATCTTCGTAAATTGATTTTCAGATACATGCATTTTGAGATGCCTGTCTCTGAGAATCACTATTAACAGAAGCGGACGTCTGGTTCAGGGCGGACAAGCTAAGCTGAAGGAAGAAGGGGAATGAACATCCACACTATAGGAATAATTTGGAGCTTGGGGAGGTGGGAGCATCCGTGCATGATTACTTATAGGAGGAAGAATGTAGGAGAGTAGAATCAGGCAAATTCTAAGAAAAAAGATGCACCTATTAATTTCATGAGCCTATTAGCTACTCACACTATGCTTGCATGATACGATGTGACTCAGTTAAATTGTGGCCTTCTATAAAGGCCCACTAAAACAAACAAAGTAACAAAACAAAAACATATATATAGCCTTTTGGCTTGTATCTAGCAAGAGCTGCAGTGCCCAATAATCCTAAATTATCCATGGCGCCACACTATACTCAATCTTTATTTTGTCTACTGCGTCAAGAGACCTGTGAACAGAAATATAATTGATCAGAGCAATGAAAGCAGAAGATGTATATGTGCATTGCCTGTGTGACTAATCTGATCTCTTGTTAGTGGCCAACCGACATGAAGATCTGTGGTAGACCCAGCTCTCGCGATTGAGCGCTAGTGCAGAGGAACCACCACCGATGAGGAGAGAGGAGTAAAAGGTATATATATGCATGCATCATCAGGTTCACACTCAGGCGGCCGGCTGGCCGCGACGATGTGACTAGTCAAGGAGAAGAAATGGAGCGCACAGACCAGCACAGTGCTTTTTCTTGGGTATCCATCGATCGAAATAGTTAGTCACACAAGCTCACACTCCAACGCAAAATAATGGACCTAGCGCTTCTCCTCCCTGTTCACTCGTCAACTCATTTTTGACTTGTTATTACCAGCTAATTTACTGGCACCATGGATCGTAAAGTTGACCCGCGCAAATAGCTCAATTGGCTAGTCTTTTTTCATTGTAACCATTAAAAGGTTTAATTTCGTTTATTCGAAAGAAATTAACTACATCCACTTGCATCAACTCTGTATAGCTATCATTGGCCATTCCTTAGCTTAAATGTCTCTCATCTTTCTTGTTAATTCACTCCTATTCTATAATATAATGTGACTGCGCAGTTCAGGAGTCAGGAGGCTATATCTAGGTAGCCTTAGGTTTTTTATGAGCTCGATACAATGGCCATTCAAGTCTCTCGCAAAAATTCCAAATCTTTGTCCCTCGTGCACATTTAAAAAATTTAACATGCATCTCATTCCTTTTTATGAATCCGCGGTTACCTTTCTTGTCCTAAAAAAGTATTACTTGATTTCCCACAATGCTCCTTATGGCCAGCCTCGTCGTTACACCAACATTTATTGGCCGAAACATTCCAAAACAAATTGTGGATCGAACCATCGCTTACAATTAATTGTGAGCTGGTGATCTCTACACTACTGTCGTTTTTTCCACTACCGCATTGTTGTGCGTGAACCATGCCATGATCATGATTGTTTTCACTTTGTGACCACGCACTTTTCTTATGAAGAAATAAAAAGAATACAAACTATATATACGTTGCTTGCGAGCTTCTTCTCACATGTATGTATGTGTACCAAGGGCGAGTCCAATTACGGCTCTGCGTGGTGTGGCGGGGTCGGCCCCCTCCTCGTCCAGGCTTGGATGATCACCGGTGCGCGCCTCTCTACCGGTGTGCGCCTCCCACCTTCACGGGCGAGTCCGGGAACGGCTCCGCGAGGTGTGGCGGCGACCGGCACCCCACTTCCTCTGTTCAAGCGTGGACGTCTGCCCCCTCCTCGTCCAGGCTTGGATGATCACCGGTCGCGCGCCTCCCTGCCGGTGCGTGCCTCCCACCTTCGCGGGCGAGTCCGGGAACGGCTCCGCGAGGTGTGGCGGCGACCGGCACCCCACTTCCTCTGCTCAGGCGTGGGACGACGCCGGTGCGCGCCTCCCACCTTCGCGGGGGCGAAGTCCGGGAACGGCTCCGTGTGGTGTGGCGGCGACCGGCGGTGAACGGTGCCCTCTTCCTCCGTCCAGGCATGGACGACTGTCGGTGCGCGCCTCCCACCTTCGCGGGCGAGTCCCGGAACGGCTCCGCGTGGTGTGGCGGCGGCCGGCGTGCCAGAGCTCTGTCAAAGGTTCGGGGCGAAAGCTCTGCTCAGCCACAGGTTGGGCCAGCGACGAGAGACGCCATCGGGCGGAGCTTCCTTCTTGAAGGCGTCGTTGGAGAACCTCCTGTAGACTCCTGGCCACTCGCGGTTCTCCTCGGCACAAGACTCGGGCGAAAGCCTTGCTAAGCTCCGGCTAGGCTGACGATGATTATGCTCTTGCGTCGTTCACCTCCCTGGAGGCATCATTGAAGAGTTTTCCTTACCTAGATGCTGCAGTTTTTTCTTCTCTTACTGGTGTGTTGGGGTTGTGCCACCATTTTCGCCCTTGTGCTGGGCCTTTGTTGTTTCTTCTTATCAGTGGATTTGCCACAAACTCGCCCTTGTGCTGGGCTCCTGTATGGTTTTAGTCAGGTTTTCCAAAATTAACCTGACAAAAGGGTTTTGCCTCGTTTTCTCTAAAAACGAGGCTGTTGATTTATATCAATATATATTCAGGTGGGGGTCTCTCCCCCGGTGACAATTCAAAAAAAACTAGGTTGTAATGTATGGACCGGAAATAGGATATACTTGACGACCGTCGACTGAGCTTGTTTTCCTCTCCCACATCACCATGAAATACATCAAATTAAAGTCACGATCATTGTAATAATCAGCACATTCTAGTTGTTTACGTTCATCGATGTTAATAATGGTTTTTTTTTACGTGAACAGGGGGGGAAGTCCCCTACTATATATATAAACGCATGAAAATTATAGAGTGGATCAATAAGGAATTTATTAGGGCTACAACGAAAGAACGGCTTGAAATGGAAAGTGATTAGATGGATGATACTGCACTGTATTGCATGCGTGTCTCTTTTCCTCCGATCGATCCCCTGAATCCTGATGGGGCATCTCTCTGCTGCCTCTGCATACACAACTGCGCTTGCTTTGCATGCATGCAGCCATGTCTTGTGGTCAGATGGAACTGGCATGCAGTATAGTGCTCCTAGCAGTGAAGACCTGCCGGGGAGTGGGAGGGAGAGGAGGATCCAGTCTTTTGTTGCTAGCTAGCTTACTTGCGCCCGACCGGCCTTTAATTTGCTTGCTTTCAACATCGATATCTCTGCGCGCGTGATACCTCTCATGAGATAGAAGAAGAAGAACAAGGTGATCGCCTGAGGATATCCCATGCATGTGTATGTACGTATATCATCATATATGCATGCATATATGAGATAGAAGAAGAAGAAGAACAACAACAACAACAAGGTGGGCGCCCTGCTGCTGCTGCTGCTGCTGCTGCAGTGCTGCCTGTAAATGATGACTGTTTCTCCCGTGAGGCATGCATAGGAGCGCGCCGTCGTCGATCACGATGCGATGCAATGCGATGCGATGCGAGATGAAGACAAATCTGATTGAGCAACGCAATCCAAGCTTCGTAACAGTACCTGCAGTACCTTTATTTGAAAGCCTGCAAGAACCTGATCGATCGAGGGTTGCGCCATGCATGCCACTCTTCCCGACCACCATGGCCGGCCGGCTGGCTGCCGCTTCACGCGCGCAGCAGCTGCAGCGCATGCATGCGGCGCTCCGAGGAGAAGAAGATAGTACTAGCTCCTACTAGCTAGCTTTATCGATTCGCGCGGCGACCACCGACCGCGCGCCAGCCATGCTTGATTTGAGAACAAGTACTCGCTCGGTACAGTTCGCCATTGGTGGTCCTGCAGAGTCAGCTTCAGATACCGCCGAAAGGAACAGATGCATGCATGTGAGCATAATAGTAACCTTTAACTTCTTTTTCAATTCTAGGTACAAACTCGATCGATTAGGTGAAGTGGGCCTCTAGTCATATTGTAAACATATATAGTACATAAATAAAAATTAATGCGTTTGTATGTAAAAGATCGGGTGGGATGATGATATGCTTAGGAGGATCGACGGCCTCGGGCTCGGGTGTGTGGTTGACGGCCTCAGGCTTGATAACCATAGTCATATTGTATCAGAGCTAGCTTTGACACTGAGCTGGGTGTGTGGTCGACGGCTTCGGGCTCGATCGGTAGTGTGCTAGCTCAGAGCGTCAGTCTCGAGGTTCATATAGACCAAACATCCATCCCTATATATGTGATAACTGATAAGGGTGGGCGAACCGTTTTTTAGGGCTTGGCAAAATAAAATTGTCCAAAGTGTCGATTCATATAGACTATGTCTGCCTCAGTATGCACAAATAAACCACCTTTCTCAGTTTCTCTGGATTAGAGAGAGTTTAATTTGGATGGGTCCACTCCACTCGGCAATTGTAGTGCTACACTTGTCCTCAACCACTCATCCCAATCCTGACATAGCTCTCTGCCCGCTCGCCTCTCTCCACATGTGCCGCTCGCTCCTGCACGCTCGTCTGGCTCTACACACGCCGCTGTAGTGGATTGACATCTCCGAGTCGCAGGGTCACGCCACCATCTTCATCACCAAGCTCTTCGATCACGCCGGCCTCAAGGCCTTCCTCGATCACCGTCGTCTCCCAAGCCGCATCTCGTGGCAGACTCCACCGCAGCAAGGCACCTCCATATGACTGCTGCGACCGACCACCTCTACCGTGTTGGGTGCTGCCATCTGCTGTCACGGTCGCCTCCACCATGTCAGTTCATCAGGCCGCCCATGCCTTGCTGCGCTGAAAAACGTGTGTTGCAAATGTACGCTGCATATTCTTTAGAGGTATGTTGCAATGTTTTCATACAGAAGTTGCAAAAGTAGATTGGGATTTGCATATGCAATGGTTTGTACATGTATGTTGCAGCCTTTGTTCCCAATGTTTCATCTGTTTGTCAAACAGATATTGCAAGTGTTTATCTAGATATTACATATGTGAATGTTGTGTATGTTTTCAATGGTTTTCATGTGTCTGTGCAAGTTTTTTAGCCACATGTTTCAACTGTTTCATCTGCCATCATTTCTATGTTGAAGTACAGTATCTGGATGTATCAAAAGTACAATAGGATGTTGTACACGAGATGCGCATGGTAAGTGGGAGGAGGTGTCAGCGGTCCCCACGTGAGCGTGCGGTGCAGCCGACGTCCGAGCGATGCGGGCCTAGAAATGGAGGCACAGGTGGGTGACGTCCAAATGGCGCGGGCCCTCACGTGGCGCGAGCAATGTAGGTGCAATAAAAGACTGCTATCGTGGCGTTAGGATCGAACGCGGGCACCCGTTCGAACATCCGGGCGCTAGCAGTCTTGAAATTTGTATGAACAGATTGTCCATCAAGCTAACGGTCTTCCCTATGATAAAAAGGTAATTGTCTGCCGATTTGAAAACAACTAAATGTGTGATCTAACAAACTTTTTTAATGGTGTCATACAAACTATTCATTTGATTGACTAGATACCCCAGACTTTAGTGCCTCGAGTACATGCTCTGACAGTGATGGACTGTCGGTGAGGAGTGTTTAAATTCTAGAGTGAAAAGTTTTGACGTGTAATATCGGATATTCCATTGAATGTCGAAGAGATTTTTGGATATTAGTAAAAAAATCAAATTATAGAACTTCGCGAGAAAAACCGCGAGACGGTTTTTTTTTTGAACTTAATTAATATGTTAGTATGACATGTTTACTGTAGCACCATATTTTCAAATCATTAACTAAATAGGCTTAAAGATTAGTCTCGTAAAGTTATCGTAATTTGTATAATTAGTTATTTTTTAGTCTTATTTAATGCTCGCATGTGTCCAAATATTCGATGTGATGGGTAAAAAGTTTTGGAAGAGAGAATTAAACACCTATATAATAAACCTAACTGAAGACCACAACGATCGATATGCATCCTGAGCATAATACACTAACCATTAACATACCCTAAGTATAAAATAAAATATCATAAATGTACTCAGTATACTAACTAACATAGCATACACGATAAGAAAAATTAACTAAACAGCCCTTAACTAAAATATATATATATCTATACCTAATATTTAAAAGGCAAAATTTCTGCCTAAAATTTCGTCTGGCCTCCGCATTCTCTCTAACCATGCCCACTCCGAAATCAACTAGATTTCCTTGGATCCCAAAATCTAATCTAAGATTTTCCAAATCTGCAAGCAAAGGTGTTCGGGAACAAACCGAGACTGAATCAAAACCGCCACATCAATCCAAACTCCATAAATACATGAATCCGCCACATCAATCCAAACTCCATAAATACATGAATCGATCGAAGATAAAATTAGAGAAATAATCGAATCGAATCGACGAAATAAAAGAAAGAATGACTAAAGACAAGGTCACGCCTCTAGGAGCCCGGGCGCTCGTGCCGCCATCGGGCCAAGGCTTCGCCGGCCAGGGTGCCTGCGCCGTCGTCTCCACCCGTGTGCCGTGGGCAGATGCGCCGGCTCCCACCGGCCAGTCTTCCGTGGCGCACGCTGCCCGGTGTGCTTGCGCCGCCAAAGCAAGATGCGCCAGAGCCTCGCAGCTGCCTACTCCTGAGGATGAGCTCCTGCGGCTGCACCTCCGAGCCCGCGAGGATCCGGCGGGCAGAGCAAAGGACAATGATTTATGGTTGGGGAGGACAAGAGGAGGCCGCTGGCATGGGTGGAAGCAGAGAGAGAGAGAGAAGATAGCGGCGGGCTATTGGGGGAGCCGGCGGCCCGAGCGGCGAGGGATGGCCGAGCGGCGCAAGGGAGAAGGGCGGCCCGGCTGAGATGCGTCGCAACTTGCAGGGAAGCGTAGGTAGCAGGCAGCAGGGGAGGAAGGCGTTTTTTTCTCTGCAATAATCTGCTGGGAGTGCTGGACAGCTGGATCGTTGAACGTGGCAGCTGCTGCCGACCACCGAAGTAGCAGGTGGCGGCGATGGATTATGGACGCTACAGTTTATCAATTGTAAAATGAAGAGAAAGCGGGTGAAATTAGACCCACATATTCTTTTTTTTTTTTGAGAAACCGAACTCACATACTCCTAGAAGATATTGCAGGAGGAGGGTACGTGAGGCCAAAATTACGATTTTTCTGGCCCATCGAAAGAAGAAAGAAAAAACCATAAATATCTACGTGTTTTATTCTATCGAGCTCGACCAGAAGGGATGCTCCGACAGAGAGGAAGGTTCTACAGAGAGGGGGCTGAACTGAAATTGAAAGCAGAGGATAAAAAACATTGGGAAGGTGAAGCTCATCAACCATTGATCCCCACATGTAAGTTCATGGACCATGGACCACTTGAAGCAAAATTCTTCAACTGCAACTACATATTAATGTTCACTTTTTTGTTTCTACTTTCTCAATTCATATATGCTATAGATTGCTGCATTCCAAACACCTCTTTATGTTACTTTCCTATGTTTTTCCAATCCAATGTTTTGACATCCTCTCTCTTATTCCATTCCTATATTTTTTTCGACATTTCACCACTAAATTGCTAATGTAGTTGTGTTTACAAACCGAATTATTTTTGCCAAAACCTCAATCAACGGATAGTCCAACTAAACATACAGTTGGATAGTATGAAAACTAAAGGTATGGTAATACTTATGAGTAAATAATTTCTATAATCGGGAGAGAATAAATCAAAGCTTTTCTTAACTCGATAATAGTTTAATATAGGATGTTATCATATTATTAACATTATTAGCTTATATTGTAAATGTCATTTTCATTCTTATTTTTATCAGTATTGATATATAGTTTGTTTCATCCCGTTGCAACGCACGGGCATATTTGCTAGTACTACCTAATATCGTAAAACACCTAATACTATGGATAAGTTAGTTAGGTTCTTTGCGGTGAAACTTGTCTACTCGGGTTTAAGTCTTCGACTTAGCATGGGTAATTGCATTTCCCTGGAATTATTCTAGGATTTTTTGGCGTTATGCTTTAAGTGGTAGCGATGTTCCCATCGACAATGATGACCCTATGGTGATTTTGGAAATCTCTAAATTTGTCGGATCGGTCCTTCATAGGTACTCATAGGGATAGGGTTTATATACTTATGTTCTAGAGGATGTGTGTGTGCGTTTTACGAACGTTTATATTGTACTTGTGTAATTCAAAAAAGAATTACGCTAACATATTTAACTAAACTAACAATACCGGTACTGAACAATAATGTAAATATTAGAACAACTAATTTTATATGCTATACTACCAAAATCTACTTTAATTTATACCTAATAATAATAAAGAGATAAAACTTCTGTTCTATACCTAAAACCGGACTGATATAACTTGATATATACGAAGTTAAAACAATTCACGTCTAGCGTGACACTGAGGCTGATTACAAGACATATTAGGTCATGCCGATCATGATAGCCTACACAAAATACACAAAATACATCGTAGATCCTAAAATTTTTCTTTACATGGTAGCGGTTGATTCCATTTGGATTGGCTAGAGTCCTTAATTTTTTATTACTTGGCAGGCTTCCGCTAATTTTCACACACACGGCCGATTCGGGTTTTCCATTGGCAAATTTTCTATTTCCGTTTTTCTTAACACATACGTTTTCTATTTTCACTGCATGAAAACTATAAGATAAATAATGATAAATATATAAAATAATATTATTGTGAAAACAAAGTATAATGATAACATATAATGCATTTTTCTGAGCACCATAAATAAAATATAAAAGAGAATTGTCTGTGTCGACACAACGCCGTCTCACTCCTGCATCCCCAGTAGATCCCATTGCCTCCCCACCCCACGTGGGCCCTCGTTCTTATCCAATGTATTCGACTATACGTGCCTCGCCCCTGGCGGAAACTGACAATGTCCCATGTCGACCTCGTGTCAGCATCGCTATTACGTGGAGTCGTGCTTTCAGTGGCCATATCATCTGTGCGAGCATGCAGGCCATTGCCTTCCTTCATCGGATTATATATGTTAGTGTGTTTTTTCACACCACCATGTCGTCGCCATCGGAGGTTCCGAGCCAAAACCCAATCGAAATGTCTGGCATGAACTGCTTGCCATCCGAAGTGCCACGAAAATTACACGTCAGACACATACAGCCAGAGTTCGAGGTGCCACTGGATATGGTCGTGGTGATTTTTGGACTAGCAGCCTAACTCGTAGGTCTGTTGATGCTATTGTCATGCCATTGGTGCCGAAGGTGTGGACCATGCCGCCAAGACCCTGAGTCCCTAACGTTCAGCCGCCATAGCCCAAGCCATATTGTGCGCTTCCAATCTTGGCTTGGCGGAGCATGACCAAACTCGCATGGGCTAGAGCAATGCAAGATGTGTAGCGACAGCCGGAAGAATTGCCGAAGCAATAGAAGAAGCAAGTAGAAAAAAAAAAAAAGTGGTGTTTGAATTTTTATTCATGAGAAAGAGAGATACAGAGACAAGATTATTAAATTTTAGAAAAAGCAAAGCATAAATAAAAATATACTATTCATGTCTTTGTTTTCCCAATAGTTTTTTTTCCTCCTATTGTAATGCACGAGCACTTTTGCTAATACAATTTTACTTCTATTATTAAAAGGGAATGAAACAAACAAGGAACCTTACATGCAACTATCACTAGGTGGCGCAAGAGGAAGGCACCGGGAGGCGCAAATCCTCAGCCGACACGAGAGCATGGGGGACCATTGGTAAATAGGGGGATGTTGGTATTAATTAAATACACACAAGAAATAAGATTATCCGCAAGCGCACAGATACAATACCGTTGTAGCACTTCACCAAGATAAACCCGGTTTTAAATATCAAACCCAAAGGAACAGTAGGTGACGATGACTAAGTCTATAAACTTAACCCAATGCACAATCAAGTTAGAAAATAGCGAGAACAAGGAGAACAACGTGGATTATCTAGTTCTGGCCTTTGAAAGTGGTTGTTTTATATCATATGATCACGAGCGATAACTTAATAAGATAGGAGTAGAAATTAGAGTTCTCTCCTACCAAGCACCTTTTGCTTGCAACCTATTAACGGGAAGTGGACTACAGAGGATTCAACGAAGCTATAAGTCACCTTCGCGAGCTACCACTATCCGAAAAATCAAGGGACATTCACAAGTAAACATAGTCCAAACACCATGTCTACGCTACGAATACCACTTCAATCAAGAAGCTATCTAGATCAAAGTACTCAATAAGAGTTGCAAACTAGAAGAATAATATGAACAAAACACTTACTTTAACCAGAAGTTGACTACCAAATGATCTCAAGATGCAAACTCTGGGCGGGGGAGGTTGATCTTGAAGAATACAGCGACGAAGAAGCACCGACAGGCTGAAACTCCTCCAGAACTCTACTCTCCAACTCTGTCTCTCTAATCTCTAAACAAGAACTAGTTCTAGATTGAACTAGCCTCTCTTGATTGCTAGCCTAGATCTACTAGATAGAAATTAGGGTTTCTGGCTCTTCAGCTCTTCATTGATTTGGCTCTCTCCAGGGGGGTCTGGCTCTGTTTATATAGTCCGGTGGGATGAACATCAACTGTAGGATCAAACCGACTTAATGTAGGGCCAAGATGCATCCTCAAAAGCGGTGGAGAGGTACGCAGAGGCTGACAGGTGGGGGCCACCTTGTTAGGCCGGCCGGCCTGGCTGGTGGGGCCGGGCGGCCCCACCCCAAAAGGGCTTGGGCTCCGCTTCATTCTGGTGTCTTCTAGATCCTTCCTGATCTCTCTAGTGATATTTTCCGTCGCGGTTAAGTTTCGTGGCTTTTATGCACTTTAATCTTTGATTATGCACTTTCTGGATAACTCCCTGGAAAATAGACAATGCACCAAAACTTGTGGAAATGATTAGTAATAATCTCCTATTCTATTATATTGTGGTAATTCACAAGAAAGATTGACGGTTACAAGTATACGTTATCTACCGTCAACAAACTCCCCCACACTTAGGCTTTTACTCGTCCTCGAGAAAAGGTTGGTTTTTAGATCATTCATCATAGAGAATAGAGACTCACCAAGACATAACTTGAGAACATATCCACAATAAAACCATCTCTAGTTAATCATATACCGCAGAATTCAATGTGTCTACCATAAATCTTTGAGTAGTTGAAAAGTAGAACAGCATGGAGTAGATCATTCTTTTCTTTAGCACTGTCAACAGGAGAATTAGTTTTAAGAATTTTGGAAACAACTCATAGCGTATCCTTCTCCCTTAATAGCACGCTCAAATCACTATATATGTAGTATTTCTAGGTCCTCACCAAGGCTTTTAGCATTGAAACCTTTATCCTATATCTATAAGCTTATGTGGATCTTCAGGTGGGTAATAACTGTATCATACTTGTATGTCATTTATTATAAAGTCAAACAATGGACCCAAAGAGGGATAAGGCATAAAGCTGAATCAAGCTTTAAGTAGGTGGAAATATAGTACTCCTAATTCTACTATTGCTCCTTGAGACACATCTCTCTTTTGCTAGAGGAAGAGTATGAGCTATCTTTTATTTCGTCTTTTCTTTTTTTATGGACACTTGTCCATTCTTTTGACAACTATTTTTCTTCCTCTTCTTTTGCATAGCTCATACTTCCTTTTGGAAATTGATAAGTGAGAGATAACAACAAAACTTGGAGCATTACTAGTGGCTATCCTATAATAATATTTTTTGGTGTTTACTCGAGTGTAAGAGTAAAACAGTTTTGATAAAAGATACTAATTGTGCCTACTCTGGATTAGAGTAATGCATATGTGGATGTGGCACTTAATTCAAAAAAAATATGACAAATCTATCTTAGGATCACAGAGGTTGACCAAACTAAATGCAAACAAGTAGAGTATGTAGAAAGTTTATCTATCCTATGTATGGCTTTGGTAGGACATTGCTTTTGCTATAAAGGAGAAGTGTGGCTAATCTTTTTACTTTTTTAAAATAAAATTTCTCCAAAGACAGCACATTTAAGAATTGAAATCTTATTATCACACTATATCATACTCCTCAACAACTTAAGAATCATGGGGTCCCTAAATAAGTTTCCAACAGTATCATGACCTCTAGAAAAAAGAATTATGTGAATTTATTCAGAAGTCATGAATTAACAGATTTTTCATCTCTTTAAAATTAGTTTATCATGTGATTTTTTAATTTGAATTGGAATAACCAGTTAAACATATATAATTAAATAGTATTGGGCTCAAACCTGACCGTGGACGAAGCGAGAAGGGAGAGGGGAAGGTGGTGGGCCGGCCGGCCCATGGAGGGAGGCCGGGCGGCACCTTGTGGTGCCCCCTTGGGGCCCACTTCACCGTGCGTGGATCTAGGTGTATTTTGTTCCGAATCGTGTATTTTTCTCGAGCAAATTTATTTTCGTGATTCCAGTGTGTCTCCCCCACACTGGTTTTTTCTATAATCCTTTTCTGCAAAATATGTGGAGACAAGCACATCCTAAAAAAATAGAAAGATAGAGTAGATAATAGCAATTAAAACATTAATAAGAATAAGACACTTTATTCATTATGATTAACCAATGCTTTAACAACCGAAGCTATGATAAGCGCCCCAATTAGGGGCGACCGATCTAACTTTTAACCTAACTCGAAACCGACTTCTTTAACCTAATCGACTCGATTGTGCCTTATTACATAGGTATATAGGGTAACTACGCCTTCTTAAGCGCGTCTATCACATTTCTAAGCTTCTCGTTGTCCTTCTTAAGGGCACGGATCTCCCTGATGCTTCCTTCAATCTGGGTTGCCATGGTGGTCATAGTAGCTACTTTCATAGTATTGGATGACAGAAGGCTTGAAACAACTTGAGAGAGAGCATCAATTCTCATCTCAAGTGTAGCCAGGGTGGGCTTAGGATGCTTGGACACAGAGCTTGATGTAGCAGAAGGCAGTGGAGCTCTCTTTGGTGGTGGTGGCTTCTTGTCTGTATAGCGAACTAGATCTTCAGTAGCACGCACACCACCAAGTATGAGACGGGTCCTATACTTGGCGCATTCTATCTCTCCAGCCTTGTTAGTCTTGACACTGATAAGTTCTTCTCCTGGCTTTGGTGTTGAAAGTTGAGTACCCTTGGGAAGAGCAATCTGCTTCCCCTTGGATGGTCCTTCCAGGAGCAATCTTGCAGGAGATGCAGGTAGCGTGCGTTGAGCTTGAGCATAATAGGCTTGCTCATAACTCCGGCGTGGCTGCACCGTAGCTAGCTCCTTCGGCGGGATGATGGCGAGAGGCTTCGGCTGCGCAGGGACGATGGCCAGCGATTCATCCTTCGGGATCTTGTTGAGGTCAGCTCCGTAGACGACGATCTCCTTCCCGGCCATTGGAACTAGAGCTTAGAACTAGATCTAGATGGGTTTTCTCTAAATGAGAGAGAGAAGGCTTGGATGGAATGAGGTTGAGGGGGTCTAGGTACGTATTTATATGGGCAGCAGGCTTGCAGCGGGGGTTGAATCTATCCTACAGGGTGCTTACGATCGCGAAACGGAATGACGTTTAATCCTACGGGATTCTGTCGAGGAATACTCCAGAAGAGGGTAGAGAGTTGAATGCACACGAGAGGAAACAGGGGGGTGCCGCCCGGCATCCTTGCCCAAGCCGGCCGGCCCCACATGTCATCCCCTCAGGATGACTTTTCTCGTGGTGGTTATGTGCTCAATTTACTTCCCGATGGCCGTTGTTTAAAGATTCGGATCGATTCGGTTAAAATATAGGTGTAATCAAGGTAATTGGATAAACTCCAACTCCTCAACTACTTCTGGGGGTCTAGTAGGTTCTAGAAAGATTTTAAGGCGATGACCATTTATCTTGAATAATATACCTTCGTGTGATTGGAGAGTTACCGCTCCATGCGATGACGCGTTAACCACCGTAAACGGTCCTTTCCATTTACTCCACAGCTTTCTAAGCCCGAATAATTTGACCCTGGAATTAAAAAGTAATACCTTGTCTCCGGGTGCAAACTCCTTTTTCTTGATTCTCTTGTCATGCCATCTTTTGGTTCTTTCTTTATAAAGTTTTGAATTGTGATAGGCCTTTTCTCTCCATTCTTTTAATTCTGATAATTGCATTTTTCTTTTATTTCCAGCAGCTTCAAAATCCATATTCCATGTTTTAATGGTCCAATGAGCTTTGTGCTCTAATTCCACAGGTAGGTGACAAGTCTTCCCATATACTAGTTGATAGGGTGACATGCCTAGATGTGTTTTGTAGGCTGTTCGGTAGGCCCAAAGTGCTTCGGGTAACCGGTCTTTCCACATAGTACCCATTTTGTCGACACAAAATATGACGCACTGTGCCTCACACACAGCAAGCCGGAAAGCGCGGCTTCAATCAGGTACCCGGGCGGTTTGAAATCCGGAAGCGTGCCAATCAGTTTGACCTGAAACTGATGAGGGATAAAAACGTTAAATATAAAATCTGGAACGTCTTTGGATGAGACCAGATAGTTCCACATATACGCCCCCGAAGTTATTTTTACGATGACATACAAATTGTAGAAGATGCCCCGCCAACATGTTTATAGAGCTTTCGGCTAATGTAAAGATAAAATATGTAAAGCATTGATTACCGAATACAAATATATGAGAAGACACGTTTGAACAAGTTAAAATTGATCATGAACTGAGGCGTAACCAAGTTCGGCAAGTGAGCCGAATTGGGGTCCATGAAGAAGGAACAAATAAGCAAGCACGAATAAACCAATCAGATTAAACTAAAAATCTAGTCCACCGGATGACTAGCTCTAGAGTAACCCAAAAACTTGTATCTGCCGCACGATACCTAGCTCTGTCAAGGTTTAATTGCGCTCAACATGTAAGAACACACAACATGTAACAATTTAGATTGATCTAGTTCGGCTATCGTAAGCGTATGATCCATTTGTTATGGCAATATAAGAGCAAGAACGCTAAAGAACAAACAGATCTATAAAAGTGAGAAGCCGAACCTTATCGATCTAGATTGGGCAAAAGAGTGTTACAAATATATAAAAATATTAAAAGCATGCAACACATGATAACTTAATGAATCTATTAGATCTTGCCAAGTCTAATAGAGCCGATAACTATCTTGCTTCGCTAAGCTATCAAGCAAACGTTTGCCGCACGGCCATCTAGTTGAGATAAACAAAGCATAAACGAAGACTTCCTGATTGTCAAGCGAACACCTACCGCACGGCCATCCAGTCGAGACAAACAAGACTACTTGCATCAAAGTCTAAATCCTCCGCGAGATACTAGACATGATAACAAGGTTGTCGGAACTTACGGAGGTCGACGGATCGATGGCTCCTCTCGAAGAATTCGACGACACGACAAAGGACTCGAAACTTGGCACGGGGCCGATTTTATTGATTTGGTTGTGTACACATATTACAATGGTCGAGGGTTTATATTTATACCCTGGACAGGATACGAGTCCCAAAAGATTACGACTAAAACATACCAAAGAAAAACTCAAAAACATGATAACTTTAACTCCAAGTCTTCTCGGAGTCCTCATCGTCGCAATTTCTTCGTCCTAATCGGCTTCTTGCTTGCCACCTTTCACTTTCCGAACGGAACCAACGCCTCCCGGGGTAGCCAACCGCGTGACCGTTTGTCGATTCGCTTGAAACAAATTTAACCGTATGGGCATTTGCCGAATGCTTTGTGAATACTTGCCCTTCATGAATCCTCCTTGCATTGGCCCACTTGCCAGTCTCTCAACTTTACCGAAATCCAGTGTTAACACATTTTATTCACCGTCTTCTGTAGAATATTCTTGATCTGTTTATTTGATGTTTCTGCTTGGCCACTTGTCTGAGGGTGGTAAGGAGTGGCGACGTTGTGACGGATGCCATGACTCTTCAAATAATTATGAAATTTTGTATCGGTAAAGTGAGTTTCTCCATCACTGATCACCATCCTCGGTGTTCTAAATCTTGGGAATATGACTTCTTCAAACATCTTCCTTGAGTATTTTGAATTAGCGTTCTTACATGGTATAGCTTCTACCCACTTGGACACATAGTCAACTGCCACTAAAATGTATTCACAGTTCTTTGATTTGATGAATGGTCCCATATAATCAATACCCCAGACATCAAAGAGCTCGATCTGAAGATTATTAGTGAGTGGCATAGCATCTCATGAATTGATATTTCCATGCCTCTGACATGATCCACATCTCCGGACATAATCTTTGGTGTCTTCATACATTGTTGGCTAAAAGAATCCACTCTGCCAGATCTTCGCATGTGTACGGAATGCCCCATAATACCCTCCATATGGTGATGAATGACACTTTTGAATAATCTGAATGCCCTCTTCTGCTGGTACACATCTTTTGAGCAAGCCATCAGCGTATACTCTGAAGAGATACGGAGGATCCCATATATGGAGACGACTTTCGTAAATGAGCTTCCTTTTATTTTTCCCTGGTGCTACATAACCTGCAACCATAAAGTTGACAATATTCGCGTACCACGGGTCTGATCTTGTTACCTTGAACCGCATGTCGTCCCTCGGTGAATCATTAATAGGTAATTCCTGCAAATTCTTAAATTGCATTCTAGACAAGTGATCGGCAACATGATTTTCTACTCCTTTTCTATCTTTTATTTCTAAGTCAAATTCTTGAAGTAACAAAATCCATCTTATTAAACGGAGTTTAGCATCTTTCTTAGTGAGCAGATATTTAAGAGCAGCATGATCAGAATAAACAATTACTTTAACTCCCACTAAGTAAGATCTAAATTTATCAATAACAAAAATAACAGCTAAAAGCTCTTTTTCAGTTGTTGCATAATTAAGCTGAGCTCCCGTCATAGTTTTGCTAGCATAAGCGATAGTATGATGCTTCTTATCTTTGGTTTGTCCTAAAACTGCCCCCCAAAGCATAATCACTAGCATCACACATAATTTCAAAGGATAAAGACCAATCGGGGGGGTTGAATGATTGGTGCAGAGATGAGTGCTTCTTTAAGAATATTAAAAGATTGTAAACATGCATCATCAAACTCAAAAGGAACATCTTTAGCTAACAAATTGGTCAATAGTCTAGCAATATGTGAAAAATCTTTTATGAAACGACGATAGAAACCACAATGACCAAGAAAACTTCGGATTCCTTTGATATTTACAGGCGGAGGTAGTTGTTCAATGACTTCAATTTTAGCTCTATCTACATCTATACCTCTTTTTAGATACTAAGTGCCCCAGCACTATCCCTTCTCTTACCATAAAATGACACTTTTCCCAATTAAGGACTAAGTGTTTTTCTTCACATCTTTGCAAAACCTTATCTAAATTTTCAAGAAAATCATCAAAAGTTTTTCCGTAAACAGAAAAATCATCCATAAAAACTTTCATGATTTCTTGAATCATATCGAAAAATATAGACATCATACATCTTTGAAAAGAAGCGGGGTGCATTACATAGTCCAAAAGATATTCTACGATAAGCATAAGTTCCATAGTGACATGTAAAAGTAGTTTTGCTTTGATCATCAGGGTGAATAGGAATTTGATGGTATCCAGAGTAACCGTCTAAAAAGCAAAAGAAAGAGTAATTCGCCAAACGCTCTAACATCTCATCAATGAAAGGTAGTGGAAAGTGATCTTTCCTTGTTGCTTTATTAAGTTTTCTATAATCTATGCACATACGCCATCCAGTAACAGTTCTCTGAGGAATTAACTCATTCCTATCATTTCTAACAACAGTCATACCACCCTTCTTAGGTACAACTTGAACAGGACTTACCCACTCACTATGTGGCACAGGATATATGATCCCAGCGTGCAGCAGTTTTAAAACTTCCTTCTTTACTACCTCTCTCATCATATTATTAAGTCTACGTTGGGGTTCTCTAGTAGATGTAACTTCAGGATCAGTTGGTATGCGATGGGTGCAAAGAACAGGACTGATTCCCTTAAGATCTTGGAGTAAGTATCCAAAAGCAGCACGATGTTTCTCTAAAATAGTGATCAGACGTAAAGATTCTTCTTGAGAGAGTTTATCACTTATGATCACAGGAGATTCCTGGTCATTATTCAAAAAACATATTTTAAGCCAGAAGGTAAGGGTTTAAGTTCAATAGGGGGTTTAAGAGGCTCTAGTAATTCATCGAGAGGTTCAGGATCAGATGGTTCCTCTTCCTCTTCTTCAATGAAGAATTGGGCGTCATCACCATCTATAGATGGTTCTAAAAATTTATCAATAAAAGCAGCATTAACCTCCTCTATTGGGTCTGGCTCAGGAAGTAGCTCCACTCTAGTTTTCAAGGTATGGGTTATAGGTATAGAGAGGTTGAAACCTTTCCCGAGACTAATATCTAATTTTCCTTTTGACCTTCTCTAATAAGCTTTTCTATCGGTAAACCTATTAACACATCAAACTCCCAAACATCAAAGATATGGAAATTTAATGGAACTTGAACTCCATAAACCAAAATAGGAAGAGAACACAAGACTCCTAAACTTGAAATAATGTGGCCTGAAAGACTTTTTAAAGTTTTAATAGTTAGAATTAATGGCATATCTTTCAAAATGCTTTTAGCAAACGAAAGAGACATGATATTAACACCCACAATTGGATTATAATGTGTAGTAAAAGAATGTTTATCAATCTGACACTCAAAAGTAACAGAAGAAGAATTCAAACAGATGACATCTTTTAAAAGTTCTGATTCTTCTAACCATTCTTCATTTAAGACAAAAATTAACTCTTTTATAAATTTTTTAAAGAACTTTACCTCAAAAGGATGAATAAAATCAATATTTTTAAATTTTCTAGATTCTTGAGGTTTTATAATTACTTGGTAATTAGAAGTATTCCCATAATCATCAAAAAGATCATCTTCTAAATCAAGCATAAAATCAGGAAATGAGATTTTCTCTTCTTCATTCAAAAGTTCAGGTTTCAAAATAGCTAAAGGTTGAGATTCAAGCAATGATTCAGACTCAGCTATTGACTCTTCTTTTCTCTTCGGGAAGATCATTCAAAATATTCATAAGAATAGTTTTTGCATGTGTAGCAAGTAGTATACATGAACGCTCCTCCCGCGGTCAAATTAAGATATTCTTTATTCTTTTCATTAAGGCCTAAAAAAGAAGTGTTGTAAGAGCATAGGTTCTGGCAAAGCAAGACTAGGACTTGAATTTACAAAACTATCAAAACGTTCCCAAGCCTTACCTAATGATTCGTTATCTAATTGTTTAAAACCTATGATTTCAAAACATAGTTTAGCAACCTTCTCGATAGGGAAGAACTTAAGACAAAAGCTAGAACATAACACTTTCTAGTCTCCCTGACTACTCCCAACATGGCGTTTATACCACTGTTTGGCTTGCCCCGTTAATAAAAACAGAAAAAGCTTCCACCTTAGTGTTTCATCTGCCATGCCTTTAATGTGTAGACATGAATAAGTTTCTTCAAAATCATTGAAATGGGAATAGGAGTTTTTGCTAGAACTACCAGAAAAACATTTTCCTGAACTAAATGAATTAACCCCGGGCGTAGCTCATAGCCAGATGATGTAATGGGTTTAGATGATTCTACTGGCTGTAAACGTGAGCCCGATGGTGCTCCGTATTGATATAAGAGTTGTGATACGGGATCCATATAAAAAGATAAAAATAAAAACTAAAAAGCTAAATAAAAAGGAAAAGTATAATACAGGAATTAAGCTAAACTTAAAGTCAATCTCAAAGCAAACCGTTCCCCAAGCAACGGTGCCAGAAATACTTGTTGGTATTAATTAAATGCACACAAGAAATAAGATTATCCGCAAGCGCACAGATACAATACCATTGTAGCACTTCACAAAGATAAACCCGGTTTTAAATATCGAACCCAAAGGAACAGTAGGTGACGATGACTAAGTCTATAAACTTAACCCAATACACAATCAAGTTAGAAAATAGCGAGAACAAGAAGAACAATGTGGATTATCTAGTTTGGTCTTTGAAAGTGGTTGTTTTATATCATATGATCACGAGCGATAACTTAATAAGATAGGAGTAGAAATCAGAGTTCTCTCCTACCAAGCACCTTTTGCTTGCCAAACCTATTAACGGGAAGTGGACTACAGAGGATTCAACGAAGTTATAAGTCACCTTCGCGAGCTACCACTATCCGGAAAATCAGGGGACATTCACAAGTAAACATAGCCTAAACACCACGCCTACGCTTATGAATACCACTTCAATCAAGAAGCTATCTAGATCAAAGTACTCAATAAGAGTTGCAAACTAAAAGAATAATATGAACAAAACACTTACTTTAACCAGAAGTTGACTACCAAATGATCTCAAGATACAAACTCCGGGCGAGGGAGGTTGATCTTGAAGAATACAGGGACGAAGAAGCACCGACAGGCTGGAACTCCTCCAGAACTCTACTCTCTAACTCTATCTCTCTAATCTCTAAACAAGAACTAGTTCTAGATTGAACTAGCCTCTCTTGATTGCTAGCCTAGATCTACTAGATAGGAATTAGAGTTTCTGGCTCTTCAGCTCTTCATTGATCTGGCTCTCTCCGGGGTGGGTGGGGGGTCTGGCTCTGTTTATATAGCCCGGTGGGATGAACATCAACCGTAGGATCAAACCGACTTAATGTAGGGCCAAGATACATCCTCAAAGGCGGTGGAGAGGTACGCAGAGGCTGACAGGTGGGGGGCCACCTTGTCAGGCTGGCCGGCCTGGCTGGTGGGGCCAGGCGGCCCACCCCAAAAGGGCTCAGGCTCCGCTTCATTCTGGTGTCTTCTAGATCCTTCCTGATCCCTCTAGCGATATTTTCCGTCGCGGTTAAGTTTTGTGGCTTTTATGCACTTTAATCCTTGATTATGCACTTTCTGGATAACTCCCTGGAAAATAGACAATTCACCAAAACTTGTAGAAATGATTAGTAATAACCTCCTATTCTATTATATTGTGGTAATTCACAAGAAAGATTGACGGTTACAAATATACGTTATCTACCGTCAACAGGGGACCTATCAACTTTCTACGGGTCAATTGGGCCCAAGGCCTGATAGGCCTATCGAGCGAAACTAGGTAGACATATAAAGTAGTGTTGTCCACCATATGGGCTTGTGGACAACACTACTTTATATGTCTACCTAGTTTATATGTCTTTTTTAAATCACAGTACAATGCCGGCGCTCAAACACATGCAAACTCACACCTATAAACGCACCCATGCAAAGCCCACCTAGGCCAATGAGCTTCTTTGAAGGCTGGGCCTGTAAATCATCGAGATTGGCAAAGTTACTGTTGATGAAAACATCACTGACAACTGAAAGCACAACACTGTTGAATCTTGAAATATTCTCTCCTACGAGAGTCAAACCGAGGACCTCAAGTACTACTAAGGCTCTTGTAACCACTAGGCGCAGGTCCTTTCGCAAGTCTTGCCAATCCTCTAGCTGCAACAACACTAGATTTGCATTGTTCCACTCTAAAAAAACTAGCCTTGCATTGTTTTTAATTATAGCTTATAGATATGTAATTATTGATTAAAATAATATTTAATTAAACAACCAACGTTGTCCTGCCGGAGTGGTAAAGTGGGTGAATGGTACACATCCCTCCGAGCTTATGGTGGTAATGCTCGTTAATAGTTCACATTTGACATTTAATTAGGTTAGAACAAGAGTTTCAATTTACTTCTGTAAAGATCTAGCTTGAGGCTCGTAATAAATAATTTGTTCCTGTCTATTACTAATACAAAGATGAATTCGTATATTTATATTTCTAGAGGTGAAAAGGGTTAACGTGGACTAAAAGTAGAGTGAGATGACTTCTAGCTGGTTATTTTATGACCTAATATTCATCCGCAAGTTTTATTTTCTTTCATCCCATTGACTCGTTGAGTATACCGTGCGCATTATTAAGCTAAAACTCGAAAAAAAGGACGGTGGGCAAATAACTGCAGCTGTAAATCCTTTGGTTCCCGAGACCGTTCAACCCCTTTCCCTTTGTTCTGATGATGTGCTTGGGTGATGGCCCCTGATCGGCCATCAATCTCATTTTCTAGCCCATTTGTTTATGAAGGATGAGGTAGCCCAGCCCAAATCGTGTTTAGAGGCACTCCAGCCCACACACCTGTTTTTATTAATTTTTGGGCAAACAGACAGCTCTTTGTCGAGGAATAGGAAACCCCGCCCACATCTATAGAGCATTTCTAATCCATCCATTGGACGACCCATTTACCCTACACACAGGTCGAGGTACCCGCACCCAAACTATGATATCAATGTCGCCGATTCATTTCTTTCAATCCATATCAACGACGCATGGGTCTAAGACCTAAAAACCCCTTACTAGTGAATGATATATCCTTGTTGGGCCGGACTGAAAACCATAGTCCATGGCCCATTTTGTTTTTATTAATAGACCCTACTGTAGTGACTTATTAGTCATTTCACCTGTAAAGCTGTAACCCTAATAGAGATATCCTTCTCCGCCTCGATGCGCCGCCACCCTCTATCTCATTCCAAACCTTGACACCATTGCCAACACCACACACCACCTTCTTGGCCCCCAAGATACTAAGATTACCACAACGATAATTATTGCCTTATCATTGAAGTGGTTTCTTGGATTCAAAATTTGATCTTCGGTCCTTGTAATTGTCAAGTAATCCACGCTGCAGCAGATCTACATCTTAGTGTCTCGTTGTCGATGAGGTATTCCGGATCAGAGTTTCATTGCTAAGATCTTTGTTTGCTATCTAGTATTTCATCCGTTTCATCTTCAACGCAATGGATCTGGCATCTTCTATTATGAAAAAGGAATTGACTTGCTCTTGTATTTTCTTGACAATATATTAGAATAAGATGCGGGGAAGAGGGATGAAAAGGGAAAGCATACTCTATGATGGCCAATCCCGCCGAGCACATCCTTAGATACATCAGTTGATAGGTATGGATGTGATTTGGTCATTACAACATTTAGGTGGCATTTGAATAGCTAGCTAGAAAGAAATTGGGATATAAGGATGGATTATATGGCATAGGTTTGGGTTATACGATGGATCCCACAAGTGATAGGGTGGGATACGGATCCTATCATTTTCTTTGTTCAGATCCTGTTGCTATAGGTTTGTGCTGTACGATGGATCCCATAAGAAAATAAAAAACAAACATGTTCATTCGGAAGCCAAAGCACAAGTCCCGGGCGAACTCTTCTTCTATCCTTGACAAGAATCTTTTCCACTATGTCCAGATCGGCTTACGCTCAAATCAAACTCAGTGCCGTTAGCCCACCAAATCACAGCCCTAGTATCGTGGATGGCAAGAGTGCCTTCGGCTTCGGTGGTCCTTTGGCTTCATTGGCGGTGACGAGGTGAGCTATGACTCTAGCGGCACTTGCACTTACAGATGTGTGAGTGGTGAGGTGACTATCAACTTCGGTTTGCACGCGACGAGGCGAGCTGTGTGGCGTAGCAACTAGAGCTCCAGCGGCCCATAGTCCCCGGCGTACACAAGCGATTAGAGTCGGTGTTCTATTGGGTTCCAACTCCTTTGTCGTCGTTGTGGCAACTCTATGGCTATTCCCATGCTCAAACAACAGGTCAGCCACATGCACCGTAAGGGCGCGTACATCCAGCGTCTGGTTCCTGTGACCGACGCTAGAGATGGTTAAGGCTCATATTTCTTGCTCTAAACCTTCTCCCATAGTAGGATAAGAATGGTGGGATAGGGAACCCTTCTTTCCCAATCCATCATTCTATCCCTATCCCTATCCCTCAAAACGAACATGGATTTGAAACTATCCCTCCATCCATTACCTATCCTACCAGCCATTTCCATGAATTCAAACAAAGGGAGAAAAAGAAACATTTTCTCAATCCCCTTTCTTCCTTCCCCTCTCACTGACTGTCAGGCCCTATTTAGAAACGTTTGTACCACACCACAGCACTAACCATGTCGTTGAGCTTTGTCATGGCTGTCATAGCAAAGGTTGGAGACCACCATCGCCCGTATCACCCCATGCACAAACACTGTGCCATTGATCCATCACCATTGTGGCAGGGAGGAGGTTGCCATCACGTCGTGCCACCCCACACGCAGGATCTGTGCGTTGACACACTGCCAGCATGCATGTCGAGCAGGACGCTGCTACCGCCCAATGTTGCGGCACGCTGGTGCTGCGGCCGGCCACGCCACCATATAGTGGGGTCGCAGGGTGGATAGGCGAGCTTGAGGTCCTATCATGCCTACAAGCTTAGGCCAAGTCATAGGTTGTGGGCAAGTGTTCCAAACCGTACACCGTAAAGGCGGTGATATGGCGGCTGCCGGCGGTTGTAGTAAACAAAATGGTGGCGGTGGTTGTGGCGAACCAGATGGAGAAAGGGGAATAGTGATTAGGATTTATCAATCTGCTACAATGCAAATGTGTTTCTGACTCATGGGCCTAGCCTAAAAAGAAGAAGTGCATCAAAGACCAAAGTTGGCAAACCTTTGTTCGTAGTCATATATTGCAAGTAGACATTCTTCAGGAACTCCACTAAAAACCACAAAACTTGTTTTTATCAATCCCCAACATATGAACTTTCAGCGAAACTTGGAAAGGTGAACTGATGGAGATGCTCTTAACTAGCCGGTAACTACAAAATATTAGCTAGCTAACTATTAGCATGAGCTGTTTGGATCTATCCACCTTACTAATATATTTGTAGTAGATAATTATCACATATGAGCTAGTAGCCCAAACCTGCTAGTGGAACTAGCAACGGTTACCAGCACAATCAACATTAGCAGTTCCAAAACTGCTAGTAGAATATTTTTAGCTGCCAACTATTAGCACTAGTGAACGCAAATAGGTGGTCATTACATATTTATTTCTTGACGTTTTGTTTGTGTAGTCTAAAAACCTAAATGATGGTAGCTCAGAATTTAGCATCTCTCACACAAGAAAAGTCAGGTCTACACTTCGGTAGCAACGGAGCATGCAAATTATCATCAGAATACAGTTTACTAAGCCTTTAGCATTCGAAGGTCTCAAAAGAATGACGTCTGCTTTGCTTAACTGCTCTCCACAGGCAGCCAATTGATTGACCGACCAAGAAGAATACACGCAGGGGAGGAAAAAAACAAAGAAAAGAAGAGGCAGGAGGAACTAGAGTAGAAGATAATCATCGATCGCGCTTGCATGCTCTCCGCGTGAATTGGAGGCGAATTCGGATAAATGCTGGTCGACAAGCGCGGCCGTTGAGCGCAGGCATCGGCGTCGGTCGAGCCGCCGCGGATCCGCCGCTGCGGGCGATTGTTATGGCCTCCCAGCAACAAAGGGGATCGCCCGCCAGTCTGCATGGCCGGATTTCCCGCCGGAGCTGCTTGAGCGCATCGTCGCCGTCCTCGCCCCGCGCGACCGCGTCGCCGTCCGCCTCGTCTGCGCCTCCTGGCGCGCGTGCGTGCGGGAGTTGTTCCCGCCCGACCTCCCGTTCGAGGCTCCGCGCCTCCTCCTCCGCCGCCCGGGCACCGGCGGCGGGCTGGCCTTCTTCAGCCTCCAGCACCGCAAGATCCTGCCTTTCACGCTCCCCGCGAGCCTCGGCGCCGGACGCTGCTGCGGGCACATCGGCGGCTGGCTCGCCATGGCCTGGGACGCCGACCGCTCGATCCTCCTGTGCAACCCCGTCTCCGGGAAATCCGTCGCCCTGCCCCCGCCTCCGGTGTTCCCGGTGTCAAAGATGGTCCTCTCCGGTCCCCCAACCTCCGGATGCTGGGTCGCCGCCGCGCTGGGCCGCACGGGCACAATCGTGCTGTTCCAGCCGGCCGTGTCCGGCGCGTGGATGACCATCGGCGTGAACGAGGGCGCCCAGCACGGCGGGTTCAGGGACGTGGCCTTCTGGAGCGGCCGCCTGTGCGCGCTGGGCCACGACGGGGCGGTCCTGGCGTTCCGCGGCGACCTCCGCGCGCGCGCCGCGGCGGTGTCGCTGCTGCGGGAGGCGGAGCACCCGGTGGGCGCGCTGATGGCGGGGCACTGGCGGCTGTACCTGGTGGAGGGCGACGGGGAGCTCCTGGTGGTGAGGAAGCTGTACATGGTGCGGCGGAACAGCGAGGCGGTGGACCTGGCGGTGGAGGTGCACGTGCTGTCGTCGGCGGCGGAGCGCAAGTGGGAGCTGGTGGAGGAGATGCCCGGGCGGGCGGTGTTCGTGGGGTCGGTGGTGTCGGCGGCGGTGCCCCTGGAGCTGTACCCGGCGTCCGGGCTGCGGGAGAGCTGCGTCTACTTCGCGCGGCGGGAGGTGGAGATGCTGGCGCCGCACGCCATCTGCGAGTACTCAATGATGGACGAGGAGATGAGGACCGTGCCCATCGCCGGAGGCCACTCCGCCGACGTGGAGCCCGTGTGGATCACCCCATTCGTCTGACCCTGGCCGGGGACTCCACCAGGCGATCGGGCGCCCAGGAATAGAAGCTTCCTTCCTGGACCAGTCGATCCCATCCATGGATCCATGTGATGGATGGACTCTGTTCTCTTCTGCCGAGGAGGAAGACTTTGTTTTGTTTATTTGCTTTAGTGATTTATTACTGCTTTTGCTTTTCGCTCGAGGCGCGGTTTCAAGATGATGGCCGGCTGAATTGTGAACTGGTCCTGATGCAATGCAAAGGTTGTATCCTTGAACTCTAGCAAATATTTTTCCTAGCGATCGATCGATCGAATTCTGCCAACAAGCTGAAATGTAGCCATGGTTTTCCTGAGGGAAGATGTTGCCATCGTCGGGATGTTGAAATTGAACGGGCACTGCCATAAACCCTGCATTTGAGCAGAACTGAAGATTGCTATCTCCTCCTTTTTTGTGTGTGTGTGTGGGGGGGGGTGGGTTCGGACAGTCATCTGGATTCAGAAAGAGGTCGACAGCTAACAGGGCCGTCTCCAGAAATTTGGGGCCCCGGTTGAAATGCATATTGGGGCCCCCTAAATTTTTTTTAATGGTTCACAATTTGCCAAGACATGATTCTTGAGTTCCTGCGTCCCTCCGGACTCTACGGTCCCTGTTGTTCATGCGTTCCACAATTTGTGGATCGTGACAAGAGTGCGGGGAAGTCGCCGATTCAAGAACCAAGCAAGGTAGGGTTGGAATAGGAGTCGACTTGGGCATGAAGAAGAGTCGTTCTTTGGTTCAGTGGTTCTCGCGGTCGGATGAGAGGATGAGAGTCGGGGGGACGCGTGGTGGTGCCGCCCGCCGGGCTGTGGTTCGACGTTTTGACTTCGAATCGACTGGGTACTAGGCTGAGGGATGCGAGGTGGGGGGCCATGCTTTTTGTGGGGGGCCTGTTCCGTCGCTCACCTCGCACATGGCCATCGACGGGCCTGACAGCTAACCCATGACGATGTGGTACTCATCATGATCCAATAGTAACTGCCATTAAGAAAAAGGTAGTATAATCACCGGAGAGCATGCGTATCTTTTTTTTTTTATCAAAAGTCAGTGGATCGTGGTAGACACTAGCAGACAGACAGCAGCCAGTAACTTCCAAGTAGTTCACTTCACTGAGAAGAAATCTTGCAACAAAAGCACAAACTTGAAGCTCACAAATCATCGCGATGACCATGAGATCTTAAGGCCCATAGATAAAAGGCAGCCATTTAGTTAGGCCTTTCGGGAGTGGGCCGGGCCACCTCCACGAACATGAAGAGCTCAGTCCGGCCCAGGAGGCGCACGGCGGAGCCCAGCAAGGATTCCGTCCGAGTACGGCGGCGGCGGCGGTGGCGATTGGTGCGATGCAAAGGGCGGAAGAAGCGAAGAAGATAGGGAGGGCGAGGGTCATCACTCATCAGGGATTCAGGGGTGGGGTTGGGGAGGGACCAGAACCAGACCAACCCAGCAGCAGCAGCGCACAGCAACCACAGGGAGGCCAGCAGCGGCGGCGGCGGCTTCGGCTGACGGAGACTCCCAATCCCAGGCCACTTGGATTGGGAGCGGAGATGAAGGCCACGCTCAAGGGCCGCTACGAGGGCGACAAGGCCACGGCCGCCACCACCCTCGCCGCCCCCGCCGGCGACCTCCGCCTCAAGGCCTCCGCCACCGAGGCCGTCTTCGCCAACGGGCCGTCCTGCGGGGCCTCACCCTCACACTCGAGAAGCCCGGCGCCTTCCTCGTCGACCTCAAGCCCCACAACCAGGTAAACCGTCCTCGTCGCTCGTCTCCACCTACCTCCAGTCCTCGTCCTCCTCCTCCTCCTCCCCCCCGCTCACCTTCACCTACCCCGACCCGATTCGCAGGATGTGCGCTTCCAGTTCATGAACTCCGCGCTCGTGCTCGACAAGCGCGTCAGCCTCACTTACACCCACTCCACCAGCTTCGCCCCGGCCCCCGCGCCCCCGCCGCCGCGCCGCCCCTCCCGCACCGCGCTCGACTGCGCCGTCACCTTCGACCCCGCCAACAAGCTCAGCCTCTCCCACACGCTCGGCTCCAGCGGCTGCCGCGTCAAGTACACCTACGCGCACGGGGTCGACCGCCTCACCACCGTCGAGCCCATCTTCGACACCAACAAGAACGCATGGGAGTTCGCCGTCACCAGGAAGTTCGCCGGAGGGGACACCGTCAAGGGCACCTACGCCGCCTCCACCAAGCTGCTCGGCCTCGAGTGGAACAGGGACTCTATCGCCGGCGGCTCCTTCAAGGTCTGTTCCTCTCTGCTTCACTCTCTTCTTACTTGTCACTGCTTGCGCTTGGACATATACTGCTTCTTTGTGATTCACCAATCTGTGCCTCCATCCACCTAGTAGGATCCTCGACTGCATGCGACTCAGAAATGAGGAACTTTTATCCGGTTTTCTATGCTAGGACGATAACCAATGTATGCTTCCATTTTCCTATTGTACTAGTGAGTGTTGCTTCCCACATGAGGACATGAAACTGGGCAAGAGCGACCCTCCTGCACCATAAATTAAAATTGGGTACGCGTTTGTGTGGGGTTGTGTGCTGGCACCAAGGGCTCGAACTTGCAACAGAGCCTATTCATTACTGCAATAAGAGATGTCTGGCACACCTGGGTAGCTGTGTTCAGACTTGCTACTGTAATCACCAAAAAAAAAAAAAAAAAGCTCACTTTGTGTAGGAAAGGAGTCCTGCTTCCATTAGTAAGCCCTGGTCACTACTTGCTGTCTATAACATTTTTGATGGGAAGTAATCCCATCTTTGCTTGCTGAGTGCAAAAGAATGTTCTTTGTCAACTGTTGAGTATAGGTTGTTCTGTGGACAATGGAGAGGGGATATGGTGGGTTTTGTTTTCAGATAAACATACTAGATGGCCTATGAGAGGAGAGTAGAGACATTATTCAACCCCACCCCACAAGTGGGTACAGGTGTCTTTTGATGCTGGGGTTTGCTAATTTAGGATTCAGTTCAAATTTGAACTTTGCACTAAGTATTGAAATAGAAATCCTCCATCTAAACATGCTCCATCTCCTTTATGAATCCAGGTAGTCCAAGCAGCATTTTTGAACCTGCATTTTCTTTAAATTTTATTGATTTCTTCTGTTTTTTTAGAGGCAAACATACAGAATTGAAGCAATAATAAATTAATTATATAGCATTGTGGGTACATCACACAAAGTCTGTTATTACATCACACAAAGTCTGTTATTATTTTGGGAAAGGGAGAAGACAGGCCAATCTGAGCTGTATGGAGGGTCCATACAGGTTCCATAATTGGATGTAAAGGCCGTGGTCACCAAAATCACCTAAACTGAAATTACATGAAAAGCCTGTTGTGCGGGAGAAGGGAATCAACTAGTCAGTGTAATTTGAGAATATTTTTTTTGTCCTCCAAACATTTTGATTGTCCTACATACAGATACCATGCTGTCAAATTTGGATGGTATAGCCAGTGAATTATGTTCAATTGAGCTCAGAAACCCCAGAATAAACCAAAAGAAAATATCCCATGTCTATATCTCATCTATAGAAACCATCAAGTTTGTGAAAATCTTGCTCATCCTGGTATTTGAAGCTTAGCTTCTTGGAAATTGAAGCTATTCTACAGGTGTCTGGTTGTTGGTTGCTGAATAGAAAAGAGAGCTGGTGTGGGAATATATGAGAGGATTCAGGATACTGCAATGCATATGTGTACTTTGGTAGTTCAGTGAATGAATTTGGATCTTTGAGTGCATGAATTTGGGTTTTTTCAATGTAATAAGGAAATACTCCCTCCATTCCGATTTCTAAGGCGGCTTTGCGTTTTGGAGAAAGTCCTTTATATTAGGCGTCACAAGAATTACCAAAGGCAAGGTTTAACTCGCTGATGGAACTGAACAGGCGTTTGCATGCAGGTTTCCCCCATTTTCCTTCCTCTGTGATTAATATCGGTCCAATAAAAACACTCAACAACCAGCACAGGATTGATACCGAGGGTTGCTTCTTGGTATCTTGGAATTTTACGGTGCACGCCTTAGCAACCAGACCGGAGGGAGTAACTGATTTAATAAGGGATGTCAGAGGAAACATTGAAATGTTCCTTTGTTCCCCATGATCTGATTTCGGACCTAAACACTCTTATAAGAAATGCACTACTTCCTATGTAAGCAACAATATCATGGGATTTTAGGAGTAAATCAAACTTCCACCCAAAATCGAGGGGATTGAGCCTTCTAGTATAATATCTGTTATCTGTGGTGTATTGAGTGCTTTGTGGTGCTGCCATATTGAGTTTGGCAATGCTGGTGTGTGCTGAACCACTGGTCCTTAGGATAATCAAATAGTCCTGCTGGATGTATTGCCCCACTTGTCTGCAATCGCCATCATCTATAAAGGTGGTAGCCGTTTCCTATGTTGTTGCCAACAAGATGAGCGCCAGCGTCAACATTTTTTAAATATTGCCATGCCTGTAGTGCACAACTTGTGGTTTGCATTTGGAAGATGATTTTCCTTGGCTCTGACTGCCTCATGCTCCCTTTGTGCAGGTCGCGACGACATTCGATTTGTCAGATCAAAGCAAAGCGCCAAAGCTAATAGCAGAGAGCACTTGGAACTACGAGATATGATTTTTGCCTGCGGCAGCAGCAGCAGGCAGCCCCTTATATCCCCCATAAAAATGAAAGCACCCTTCTCATATCACACATACTGCTTGATTAGTGTATCCTCCTGAACTATGGAGCTATTGTTTCTTGGGTGGGCGTGCCCTGTGATGGTTTACATCTGGTTCTGTTGATCATTATTTTCTGTTGTCATGCCATGGGAGTTTTTCGCTGATCGCTGGTCGAATGATTCTATGACATTGGATTCTGACATTGAATGAATGCCGAATATGGTCTTATGTCCTTGGACCTTGGTGCTTGGTGTTTTTTTTTTTTACATCTTGGTTGTGTTTTTTTTTTTCCTTCTCTTTTTTCTCTGTGTGGACTGTGGAGCAAGGTTTGGCTGGACTGAATGAATCCTCTGTTTGCGTGGATGTATACTGGGAGCAGAGGACATGGGTGACTGGAACTGCACATCACGCCCGTTTGGTTTTCGGGCAATTGGGCGGCATGTGGTATTCAATCTGCTCGCATGTCACCATGGTGATACCCTCTGCTTCTGCTTGTGTGGAGTCAACTGACGAAGGTGCTTGGGGCACGGCGTGCATCCTCGACACTGCTGTCAAGAGCAAGACCGGCGAGGTGGCCTCCACCGTCGGAGCTCCGGCCGGCCCCTTCCTGTGTCAACAACCCACCATGCCAAATCACTCATCTTCTTCCATTCGGTATATACACCACCCGGATCAGTAGTCCGCCAAAGATTTGCCAGGCTGAATGCAACTGGAAGCACCATCTCCGTCTGATGATGGTGTCGCTGAACTATGCAGGATTCAACTGTCTGGGATGTCGCTGGTCATGCCAGGGTACTATGTATTGTACTGTACTAACGCATCAGCGTGCGTTCTTACTTGGCTTTGCTGAGATGTGGGAGCAGCTTGATCTTCAGTCCCTTGGCAAGGCTACAATGTTGGGAGCTGAGGCTGCGCTTAGGAGTACTGTCCCCAACCAATATTGAACTGAAACTGATACCTGACTATTGATTTGTCTCCTACCACATTGAACTGAAACTGAAACCTGACTATTGTTCCCAGCCAACATTGAACGGAAACTGAAATCTGCCGATTCACATTTCAGAGTGCTCGTGCAAGTGCAGGGCCTCTACGAGGGACTGGAATACTGGATTGGTTCTGCACCAACATCAGTACCAAGAGATTAATGTTGCAATTCTTTGTACACTTCTCAGAAAAGAAGATAAAAGCAACTTTAGTTTCTTTCCATGAGGAACAGGCATAAAAAGGGAAACTGTTGTCCGTTATCCTATCCTAAAAGAAGAAGAAAAAAGGCTGTCGGTGACCTCGAGGCTGTTGCCTGTAATCATGTAAGTAGCTGTAACATGTACTTATTCTGTTTTACGCCACTGGCCGCCGGCCGCTTGAGATTTTGAATAATCATGGTGTTTATTTACATTTGCGCAGGCCGATGAACAAACAGCTAGCTGAGGCACATAACTTGGATTGTTGTGTGCATGTCTTGTTTTTTTGACTGCTAGTTTACTGTGCTTGCTTGGGGACCGTTAGGATGCGCAGCACTAGCACAGATATGAGATATCCATTCCATGTTGCCTGGTATATATTAATATAGAGATGTATTATGTGTTCTTCTTGAACAGTTGTGAGCCACAAATGTTGTACTATAAAATATGTAACAACTTGTCTTTGATGTTCTATTGTACAGTTCATACAAGTTTTCTTTAAAAAATGGAAAAGATTGCTTCGTTCGCTATTGTCGTTGCACCCGGTGACGCTGGGCTGATTCTTGGCTACATAAGACTAGATATTATTCCGCGATCTATGTTCTTTCTTTGAATCAAATCTAGCTAAAGTAAATAAAGGGCATAGAACCTTTGCTTTGGGAGACATACAATACAAATGAGTCAGCCAAATAAATTACCAAAAGGATCAGAAATAGTTTCCTCAGTCAGATTACCCAGGAAAAGTTAAGAAATACCACCAAGTTGCTCCCCAAAGAAAACGCCACCAATTTGGCTTGTAGTATTTCACTAAGAGGCAGAAAATATGCTTGGCTGTGTGAAGACCAGACAAAGTGGTGCTTTGGTTGTGTCTATGTTATGCGTAGTATCAGGTACTTCAAATTGCTTGTGAATATTCAAGCTAGCTGCCTACTAGCTAGCTACCTGCATTTGCATTTGCATCGCATCCATTCTTGGTTTGATTGGTCGATATATAGCTTGCATTGGACAGGAATATATGTATAGCGAGTGGCTACGTACGGTTTATAGAAAACTTACAAATTCCCGAAAGGGAACGGAGAAGGTTGTTCCTGATTGATTGGTTATCTGTGCCCAGGGGGGCAGAGGCCGCAGCCAGGGCTAGGGTAGCTAGCTGTTCTTCACTAAGCAGCTTCAATTGATTGTAGTTTACTTGACATGACTTGGAAATCTTACAGTAGTTGTATGCTGGTATGTATTATCTCCTTTGTAAATTATAGGTCGTTTTATTTTCTTTTTCTAGATATACATCTTTTATTATGTATCTAGACATACTCACATACATATAATATGTTTTGATGTATAGTAAAAGTTATATATGCACAGTTAAAATTGGCCCACATCTAATTAAAAAATGGCACACACATCTGAGGAAAATATGGTCATTCGGTTTTTTCAAAACCAGGTCATCCAGTTATCAACGTGACCTCCAATGGTAGACTGTACTCTACCACTGCGTAGCTCTCCTCCAAAAAAATCAAAATGTATATGTGAGACACTTAATCTGGAGTTCTGGGTGAGAAGAATATAATACTGCATTTCAGAAGAATCCATCCCATAAAAAAATAGAAGGATGCAATTTTAGAAATCAGGTCAGTTTTGACTACCTAGATCAAGTTTATTTTAGCTTTGATGGTCAAGAAGGATGCATTTGGTAGGGATCCAAATTCTTGTAGAAATATTCTGAATCTAGATTATCTAAGAAAAATTTCCAATGATATGGGGTGTTTCTCTAAGCTAATACAGAAACAAGAATCGGTTTCAAGTGATTTCTCTTCTGAAACGTTTCTCTCTGTGTGGCATTTAGCAGCGATTCTAGTGGTTGTACTGAAAATCTGAAACATTTCTCGCCAATAAACGAACCCTAAGTTTCAAGTCAGTTTTTATTGCAGCTCTTGATGCATTCAGACACTAACTCGAGGATAGATTTTCCACACTATAAATATAAATGGCCAATGCCAATTGAAGGTATTGTTTTATCTCTTCAGACCCTTAACACATTTCTAACCCTAATTTATGTGCTCTCATCGGCTTGAGGCCCTCCATATAGCCTTGTTGATTCTAAATAACCCCAGTTGCTCCAGCCCTGATGGGATCATCCTAGGCGAGTGTTCTTAGGATTTCTAGCACACTTATTAGAAAAAACAGGTGGCCTGGTTTCTAAAACAGAGTAACCAAATTTTTGCAAGTTTGCTATGAGTTCATCATTTTCATGATATTTTCATTCTAGCACTTTGGTTTGCGGCCATACTCTGCAACACTATATACCTAGAAAACAACTAAAATAATCTATAACTTGACTCAATATGCCAAATTTTACATCAGTAATCTCCATGTAAGTATATGTTACTCTGTTCATTTATGGTTGGCAACTGGCATCGAGGAAGTGTCTACTTAGCTAACTAGGTGTCCTTTTACTACGTACTACACTGAATTGATTTGGAACTAATAAAGATATCAATCCGTCCTACTACAAAAACAACTTTTAAAAGGCATCTTAGATCTACAAGATGCGGTTGGTGTTTTCGACCACCTAACATCGACCATCTCTATAAATGACATTTCTAGGAAGCTTTTGATGTTTCTGATCATCCATGAAAATTGAGAAATTTTGTGTGGATAGTACGCTACACTAACTATCTTTAAGAGTGGATTCTTCGATTCTTCGAAGGTGGTTGCAATGTGACCCATCTCTAAAATAGATGTAATCTAGTGTTTTTCTTCTTTCTTAGTGGCTCTGAGCCGTAGGTATATTTTCTTTCTTGCGTTAGCTTCCTGCTAACCATCTGTACGTTTATGTTTTAATATATTTCTTGGGGGGCTATGCCCCAATAGGTACCTCACAAAAAAAACATAACTTTATCAAATAAAGTTGGATAAAGACTAATTTATTTTGCTATTTTAAGCCCATTTTCCAAGTTTGGAAATAATTTTAGGGGCATTCCATATTAATGACCGTCTCTACAAATTAGTTTCTAATAAGAGACGACTGAAACGACCAACGTCTCTGTAAAGTCATAGCATACGTGCCTCTAAAATTTGTTAGCCCTTGCTAGTAGAGAAGGAGAGGTTGCTAGTAGAGAAGGAGAGGTTGCTACAGCTGACTTTAAATGGGTTCAGAACGTTAGTACAAATTGGATACGCAGCAGTGCGCACAGTACCTGTGTTCGATCTCTGCTGCAAACCAACACTAGCTATATAGTGTGCACTAGGCTAGGGTACGTGGTGAATCTGATGTTTGAGTAGGACAAGAGACATGTCAAGTCCAATAAAAAGGATGAAGATTGAGGATCGAAAGGAACAGACTAAATAATCATACGACATAGATGTTGTTTCCAACTGTGTGTAGTACACTAGTAAGTAGATGCTAGCTAGGGTATGCGGTTCCAGCGATTTTGTTTAAGGAGGGTTAAACACACATGATGACATCTTTAAATGTGATTAAAAAATATATATAAGTGTGTGTCTCAAAAAAAAACTTTTACAGCATTTTAACCAAAAAAAAAATCACAATATTTCAAATAAAAATGCGTGAATTTGTACCCAATTTAGTGTGTGCTATAAATTCAATATTTTGTAGGGGTATTACTACTGTGCTTGGGGGCCAAGGCTCCTACTGTCCTTGTTGGTTCCGCCGGTGGTGGTGCCTATATGTGGGTTCACTGGGCATATCTCTATATCTGAGATGCTTGTGCAGGACCAAAGGACAAGCGAAATCAAATCGGATGAAAAGGTAAAGGAGCACAAGACACTCATCGAGGAAAAAGAGAGGAATAGGTTAATGATGCAGAGTCGCACGTACAATTAATTATACGACATGGATGCTGTTTCTAACTGTTTGGAGTACTCATGCATGCATGACACACAAAGAATTGCAGCATCTCATAGACGTAGTGCCTCAACCGGCAAAAGAATGCAATTCTACGTACGTGCATTTACAGTTCTTCCGGCTAATAAATAAATAAATAAGAATACAAATGTAAAGTTCATGTCTTGCCAGAAAAAAGAATCCAACTATGTTTATCCTCTCACCTAGAAAACTTGACCACACATGCATGATCGAGGGTGAAGAGTGTAATATAATTGTAGAAGAATACCAACACTAGCTTCTTGCTGGGGGGTAGCCGCGGCGGCGTGGTCTCTGTCTTGATCACCCGCGCACCGACGATGACCGCCGAGCACATTTCACCTCTTGCATGCATTGGTCGTCTCAGGATCGATCGGATGGAGCGAGCGTCAGGCGTCGATCAGCTGCCTGCAGATATACGTAGTACTCATTCAGCGCAGGCAGAGGCAGTCACTGGACATGCATGCACGGTGGCGGCCTCGATCGATCGGCCGATCGATCAGGACGTCGTTATATATATATATATATATATATATATATATATATATATAGGAAGCGTTTTTTTCTACTCCCGGGAGTAACTACTCCCGGCTGAAACTATACGCACGCGAGAGTCAGGGGGGTGCAAACGTAGCTAACGGAGACGTGTGGGGTGTGGCCGGCCCGTTACTACCTCCCCTAACGGGTTTAATTAGCTGCCGATCTCGATGCAATACAGATCGATCCCATCTAGTTAGGGACTATTTAAATAGTATATTTGTTGTTGTATCGCCGTGATTAAAGCTAGGCTACAGCGGCGCATATATATTCAGTACAGGTGCATACTATCTGTATATGTACGTACATACTATTTTCAGAATAAAATACCGAAGTATATATGTACTTACACGGTTTTTGGGCTGTATGGATGCATACATGTTGCCTAGGAGTATGTGTACATACAAGGTTAAGAGAAGTATATTATATATTGTATGTACTCGTACATACTATTTTTGAGAACAAAATACCAAAGTATGTGTACATCCATGGCTTTTGGGCTGTATGAATGCATATGCGTACATACATGGTTAAGAGAAGTATGCGAACGTGTACATGTTATATTGTACTGGACGTGAGTACATACTGATACATGTTAGCAGGAGTATGCGTACATACATGTTTATGGAAGAGTATATTATCATACATTATACAAGTTATGAGCAAATAAATTTGAAAAAAGGACCATCATCGTCTCATGATTGTGCAGAACTGCAGATTGCTCGTCTTTGCATGTCAGTCTGCACGCCACGACGTCTGACACTAGTAAATGATTGTGCAGATTGCTCATCTTGCATGCCGATGGCAAATTGCAGCGCCGCCGCCACCAGCATACGCTATGGAGAAACACCTGAACATAAAGGGGTCTAGCAAGATTTGCATGCTGCAATCTAATTAGATTGGAATAAACGTATCTATCCTAGCAGAAAGATTTGATTGTCTCAACCATACCTTGATTCCACAGCCGATCCGATCCAGTACACGCGAAATGGATTTGTTGCTCATTTTCTACGAGTTCTAGATCGACAAGAATGTATCACTGATAGGTTAGAAAACAAATTGATTTTGCCTACTCAAATGAATACCTGTAACACGATCGTCTATCATGAACAGAGAAGACATATGCAGACTAGTTTCTCAGTGGGGAATCACGAGCGGCGGGGCAGCGTCAGCAGTCAGGGACGATGTAGGCACCGCCAGATCTTGAGCGGCTGCCGGCCAGTCTCCTGCGCGACACATGGACGGTCCTCGGCTGGGGCAGATTATGTTCGGCGTGATCGCGCGGCCGGCGACGACAAGGATTTTCTTGCACCGATTAATCATCAACATTTTGTCGCACGGCCTCCATCGAAAGCTTGAACTGCACGGCGGCGCGTGAGAGGGATAAATAAATGACAAAATATGTGGATCGGTCACGGTATTATATTGTTGCCGTAAATAAAGGATTTTTTTAGGAAGCAGATAAAGGAAAATTGGAGCGGGTTCGATGGTGGGTGCGTTGGATAAAAAGTAATGGAGTTTATACCGTGATAGGGAGTAGCTACCCCCTGGGAGTAGGATGGAATTTTCTATATATATATATATATATATATATATATATATATATATATATATATATATATATAACACACAAGTACGTCCTCCGGCCGACAGGATCGGAGGACTGCGGTGCCGCCGGCCATCACCTGATCACGCGCCGTACGTCGGTGTGCAAGCAAATGGTCGTCGGACTCGGGCTGAAGAAAATAGGAATAATGGAGAAGCGAACCAAGCAATAATAATCTCAGCATCATGGCATGTCAACAATGCAAGTTAAAACAAAAGCAAAAATCTGAGGGAATACGTACGTACTCCATTAATTCTTCTGTATCGATCGAATTTTTTCTTTTGCGCATGCATGGCATGGACCACCTGCGGGCATCATGTGTTGTCGCCCCGGCCACACCACACAGGGAGTAATATTCGTGACTAGCTTCAAAGTTTGATAGACCCTAGCTAAGCTAGCTAGCTACTCGTACTACGTCATTAAAGTTAATTGTCGCCACACACAAGTTGGAGCGAGTTGGGTGCCTACGAAACGAAACGAAACCTGGCATCACTTCCGAAATGCTGCGTACGTACGTGTGGCACTGCTGCTAGCGATTCCTCGCTCGCTCTCTCTCTCTCTCTCTCTCTCTCTCTCTCTCTCTCTCTCTCTCTCTGTGTGTTTTGAGCACGGGCATGGCAGGGCAGGGGACGTGAGTCGAGCCTTGGGAGTGTGTATACATACTCTTGCTACTGTGTAGTACTCCCTCCGTCCAAAAAAAATGTCATTCTCACTTCCCGAGAAATGATTGCCAACAATTTTTATAAATAATAAATATTATCAATTAGTATCATAATTAGTATTATTGGAAAGATCAATTAGATCTAATTTTTTAACAAATTTATTTGAAGATCTAAATATTGACGTATTTTCTACAAATCGAGTCAAACTTGTGGCACGAACACCCAAAACATCATTCTTTTTGGGACGGAGGGAGTACACCAGAAGCTAGCTAGCTTTTATACTGTATCTTGGACTTATTGGAGTACGTAGACGTACGCATACCTGCTGCAGCAAGCTGCTGGCCGGTTTCCTGCGGGCCCTTGTGACAGAGAATGATATGATCTACCCTCTCTGTTCTAAATAATTTGTTTGACTTTTCTATCTTAAATTCAAATATTCGTCTTGTACAAACATAGTAAATCCAAGTTATTCTTAAAAAAAAATAATTAATAAAGTATATCACAAGAAAAAAAAATATTTTGTACAAATTTTTAAATATAGACAAGTGATCAAATTTGAAGCTAGAAAAGTTAAATAAACTGTAATTTGAAATGGAGTTATAGTAGCTAGGCGCATCTCTCTCTCTCTCTCTCTCTGCAGTAGGTGCATGTTGTCACACTCTCAGCTCTAGATGGAGCCGGCCAGCTCGTAGTATAAATACCAGCTAGCTTGTGTAATGGTAAGTGCAACACGACCACCGAGCTAAGCTAGCGAGCAAGCAACAAATAAATAAAGCTGCTAGCAAGCTACTCGACACATCGATCGATCGAGAATTAATTAGAGAAGAAGCAGCTTATTAAATTAGCTTGCTAGAGATCGACGATCGATGTCGTGGAGCTCCAACGAGAACAGGAGGTTCGAGAATGCGCTGGCAGAGTACGAGGAGGACACTCCGGGGCGCTTTGAGCTGGTGGCCCAGGCGGTCGGCGGCGGCAGGACGGCGGACGACGTCTGGCGCCATTTCCTGAAGCTGGAGGGGGACATCGACGACATGGCCGCCAAGGAACGGGCGATGCGACGCCGCCACCAGTACCGCCGCCGGGTCGTCGTCCAGCAGCGCCAGCGCCAGCACCAGCACCAGCACAGCGCCGACGCCGATGCCAACGCCGACGCCACCGCCACCGCGGCCAACAACAACGACGATAGGCGGCGGCGGAGCAACGACAACGGCGGCGAAGGCAGTAGCAGGAACAGTAACAATAATAATAATAATAACAGTCACGGTACTAACAACAGGTACGTACGTACGTATATATGGTATGGCTGCCCAGCTAATTAATAAACTCGAGATGCCATATATATATACAATCCCCTATTCGATTCCAGCCCTAGCTATAATGCATGCAGTATGGAACATATATATATCCTCCAGTGTCACTGACAACGGCATTGGCATATACTATATCAAGAGGGATTATTTAAGGTTTGATTTATTCGATGCCATATATAAGGAATTGTTCTAATATATAAAGCATAATTCGATTTTTTTCCTGAGTCACACTGTTTAGATTAGGTTTTACAAACTATATATAGACAAAACAACAATACCGTCATTAGATTCCTAGTAAAAAATATATATAGTTTTATTTTATATATGAATATGATGACGTACCTAGTTAATTTAGTATATATATATCTGTTGATAATGATATTGTCTGCAAACTTTCTTGGTCCTGTGTAATGTCTTGCAAGTATAATTATTGTTCTCTTCTCTATACAAACTACTGGAATTTATCGTATATGCGTTTACACTACACTGCAATGTACGTACGTACGTATGACTGGTGGATATTACGTATGCATGTGTTGCAGAGGCGCCAATCGCCCGCAGGAATGAATGAGACGCCGACGACGTACGGCAGAGCCGCCGAGCCGGCCGGAGCGACGATCGATGAATCATGCATATGCATGCACACAATTAAAAAAAAAAAAAACTACTTCAACTATATATATACAGTATTGCACTACTGGATGCCTACGTACTATATATGTGTGTGTAATGTAACGTACGTGTGTTGTGACCTATATATATTGTAGTATATATACTGCTAGCTAGGGGGCACGTACATGTACTTCGCGTGTATGTACTGCTACTATATATGTATAATGTGCTCGATCAGAGAGCATGCTACATGTTGAAAATTGAAATGAAATAACTGTCTTTGTTTATTGACAATGCATCATATATATATATATATACAAGAACATGGCTGAAGTCTTTTTGCAAGAAGAAAGCACCTGGAGTTTCTCTCTTTGCATGCATTGGGCCCAATTTGATGGAGAAAACAATGGAAAAGAAGCCTACAGGTTTTGGATCGTTGGGCCCATAGCAGTGCAAATCATGCCGGCCGGCTTGCTCTCTAGACGGTTCCCTCTAGACACGGCTTGCCAATGCCAAGCCTGCATCACAATTTCTTTCTTTTAATAACATGGCCTAGATGCACGTACAGGCGCTTATACATGACCACTAGTATAGTAGTATACTGTTTTTACTAACGCTACGACGGCATCCAAGGTAACACACATGAAACAGTCATTCATCAAATTGGCGAGAACATATCATTACGAATTTCCATATTACATTCCACTTGTTTCAATGGTCTCCAATCTCGAGGATAGACATGCATGTTCCACTTGGTCCAGTAGGGGGAAATGGGGAAAGTGCCGAAAGAGAGAACACAACGACAACGCAAGCATATCCTGCATCGCATTACATCCAGCCATATTCACTGCAAGAAAAGCCCCATTGAAGCAATCAAAGACCAAGCTCCAGCTCGGATGGTAAAGGCTTACGGTATGCCGCCTGTCGACCAGGATTTAAACCATGGTGCTCATTGGAATTTATTCACAATATAGTCTGCAACCTCCTCGCGTAGAGCCACAGAGAGAATGTGACGTGTCTTTCACCTACGGAGCCATGAATAGTCTCAGTGATCTTTAGAAAGATGCAATGCTCTGATTTGCTATGTACAGTTCTACGTCTAGTTGTGCGCATGTAGTGTCTATGAGGTGTATGTCTATAGTGTAGTAGCTATGTGTGAACACATTGACATTTTACAACTGTATTTAGATGTGAGGCTTAAAGAAAAACTCTAGGTGTCTAGTCAAAAATCATAGTATATACTCCCTCCGTATTCAAAAAAGTAGACGTCCTGGACCTCCTACCAGATTTCACTAAACCTGACGTTTTGGGCTTGTGAGGGTGATAATGGACATGAGTACCCCTGGCTTCATCCGTCCGTTGCACTGCAGTCAAAAGGCTCGCGTATTCCAAAGCCTTGCATGCACCACACCGCCGCCGCATTCAACGCACGCTCGCCTTGCATGCACCACACCGCCGCCTTGGAAAAACAAGTGAACGGCAAAAATTGCGGCTATAGCAAGGATCGAACCCGCGCCCCTACAGACTTCAGCCTCGTTACGCTAGCCATTTGAGCTGTGAATGTTTGTTGCGTACTATGCACTTGCTGCTATATTTAATAGGGGTAGGCAGGGAAAACTACCCACTAATTAATGTATTCTTGGTAAGCACAATCGTGTCCTAAACGTCAACTAATTTGAGTATGGAGGGAGTAGTACTTAGCAGACAACCAAGAAAAAAAAAGGAAAATTATGCACGGTTCGACGCCAAGCCGATGCACACAATAGAGACTGCGAACTTTGCTTTTGTCCGATTATTCCACGGTTCGACACCACGATAGAGGTGTTATAATGAATGGTAGGGTTCTGTCATTTTCTCTTTCCTTTTCCTTTTTAAAAAAGAACTCTTAGCTTAGGCCTTATTCAGTTCGTAAATCTCTACAACTAAAACATACCCATTGTCAACGTCTACCGGCAGCACCAAAACACTGCGCTCCCTCGTGCAAGTCAACGAATGCGCTGCACTAGCTTAGCTACTAGGCCTAGATGATCATGCACTCCAGTACCACTCAGCAACGAAGGGAAGCTAGCACGCGCGCCATCATTGCGAAAGCAACTTCCAAGGATCCAACAAGATGCAGTAGCCTCCATTGTAGCACCGGGGTAAAAACCATCGCGTCAAATCCACCCTTGCAGCCGGATCCTCCGTCGAACTCGGATTGCAACGCCAAATCGGAAGCAACGGCGACGGCCGGCCTGGCGATCGTGCTCGTGCTCCCGCCCAGCCTGGTCTTCCACCGCAGGGAATAGCAGCTAGGGACACATCCGCGCGCAAGCGACAACGGTGTGGTGGGAGAGGCGCGCCCGCTCCTGCCCGGCGCGCCACCTGGGGCCGCTCCACCACCACCACCTGAACACGCCAGTCGGGGCTGCGCCACAGCGCCACCGTGCTGCGAAGACGACCCTTCCTCATCGGCCTCGTGAACTGGTCCGTCCCCTCCCCTGCTCCCTGTTGTCATCCCCCACTTCCATGTCTCTATGCATCTCTGTTTAAGATTAATAGCTGTTTGTTCAAAAATTTAGTCTTTCTTACATGCTTTCGATGTCAGACATAGGTACGTCCTCATCCTTTCCCTTGCTTCCTGCTTGCTCCCTCCCTGAAGTACATGCTTGTTCAAAATCTATGTGCTTTCTTACCTGCTTGTTCAGTTGTTCAAGTGCTTCTGATTTGTCAATCTTGTACTTCTGAATTCTGGATAATGTTGGTTTCATCAGTTCGTGCTTTCTGTATGCAGTATGCTTATTGGGAAGCTCTCCAACCTCTAACGGGTTGTTGCAATCTGCTGTTTTAATATCATTGCTAAATAAATTGTCAAATGTATTGTTTTACTTGGTCTACTTAGACTAACAAATTTGTATGTTGTTGCTAAATAAATTGTTAAATTTATAGTTTATCCAGCCTATTTAGACTGCCACATTTTTATCAGTTTATATATTTATCTTCTTTGCCAGACGTGTAAGAAATTGAAGCAACCATTGAATTCAGTAGGGGTGCGTGCAGCTCTTTTCTGCAATCTTTGATACTTGTTGCAACACGAGAAACTGACATGCACCTTTTTGTTTTGTGTCATTTCAGATCTCATAGGTACAAGGCAATTCAACTAATATCTCAAAGGATGAAAAGGTGAACATTAATTATGTCATTTTATCTTTTGATTTTTTTTTTTCCATGGAAGGTGTCTTAGTTCATGAATAATGCCATGATCAAATTACATGACACTCAGATTGTTTTCACATGAAGTACATTGGCTCCCAACTATGTGCAAATCATAGCAGCTCAATTCAATGGCCACAATCGTTGCAGTGAGGTTCAATTAGTTTCTGTGTGCTCAGATCAGATAGAAAGAAACCCCTTCTCGCTTCTCCCTTTTGTTTTATCTTTCTGTCCTCCTACATATATACCTTTCTTAGGAGTACAATCATCTAGCAATGACATGTAGTCTACTATGTAGTAAACCTAGAACCTATGAATTACTGATTATTTTAGCTTAAACTTGGAACCTATGAATTACTGATTATGTTAGCTTAAAAGTGGAAATTCCTGAAAACAAATGCTACATCTAAAAACCACTGATCTACTCAGCAGCGTCATATGATTCATGGCACAAAATCTGATTTATACTGCATAAGCTTCCAGGTTGAGAGGTTGCTGGAATTGGAGTTGCTGTAGTATTTTTGAGCCCACTATTCTGTTACCTAGAAATTGGTTATCCAAGATGAGAGACTCATATCTTTATATAGTACAATAACGCTGAAATCCTGATTTCTTTATACTGAGCATGTTTTTTTTTCTGTGATGTTTTGTTGCCGTCCGACAATAGCACAAGAAAAACATACTGCTACCCGATAAACTATAAATAAGCCAGAAAGTTATGGTTAACCACAGCTCTATGATTTGTTTCTTCTTCACATCAGTTATATGATATTTATTATGCAGTTTTTTAATGTATATGGCACTCTTGCTTCGTAATACATATCTGCATTTACTTTATACAGAGATTGTATGCTCCTTGGTTATTTAATATTGGCAATCAAAGTATGCATGTGGCATGGGAGTTGCTCATTTATGAGATTGCTTGCTAACCTATATCAGCCCTTGGTTGAACTTAATGGAAATGTGTTAACCCTGCAGCTGCTAACCTTTCAAATTTAGTGAGATAAATGTCCAAGGTTGTGTATGAAAAATTTATGTACCAATAATAAGCCCTAAGTGCAATATACATTATTATACATGTGAGTTTATATTATTTGTGTCACTCTAACATCCCTGTCTTCTAGACAATAGCAACAACTAAGTCTGTTGGAGCTAAAGTGTGACAAAGAGCCACTTAATAGTAACAAGCGATTGTACTCTCTAACACCCCTTTCTTCCATGGAAAGAGGAAGAAGAAATTGACAAATGATATATTCACGAAAAATATCGTATATAAAGAGGTTCTAACTCTATAAAAGAGGTAATGTCTCATGTGTTATATTTCTTATATTTGTATCGTTTATTATTGACATTTGATGTATTCATCGTATTCAGGTAATAGAGAAAGTCTGAAAAAAATGGGAGAGAAGTAGTGTATGGCTTGCTGACATGCTATTGATGGCATCAAAATTTAGAGTTATATTTTAACTATCTTTTTTAAGACATGTAATATTGATGTTTCAAACACCACAATTGCAGTATCCATTTTAGGTAATAAATATAACAGGTGTTTAGGTGTTTATATGTATGTTATCATGTGTTCCCATGTGTTATATATGCGTTATCGTGATATTATGTGTTCCCGTGGCAACGCACGGGCATTTATCTAGTGTTAGAAAAAGTTACAACTGTAGCATTTCGTTTGTATTTGGCAAATATTATCCAATCGTGGCCCAACTAGGCTCAAAAGATTCGTCTCGTGATTTACAAGAAAATTATGTAATTAGTTATTTTTTCACTAACATTTAATGCTCCATATATACGGATAGAAATTGATGTGATGGAGAGAGAGTGGAAAAACTTGCAACTTTCATTGAAAGTTGCAAGGAACTAAACAAGGGCTTAGTTAATATAATTTGAAGCCAAATGGTTTAGTTAATATAATTTGAAGCCAAATGGAGGCCGCATAGGCAAAGTCGCTCTGGATGGAGCCCGGCCAGGGACACAACAAACGAGAAATAATGGCGCCAACTACCTGCCGGCTTCCGCCTGCCTGCCGGACGCCGACGACGTTGATATATCCAATCACTTGCAGAGGTAAAGCCAGCCACGAAACCAACTAAATAATCATCGATTTCCAGGCATCCACCACCACCAACTACCATGGACGCCAAGCCCAAGAACCTGGGCGGCTCGCTGCCGGTGCCCAACGTGCAGGACCTGGCCGCGCGCGCCGCCGACGAGCTCACGCCGCCCGTGCTCCACCGCTACCTCCGCGACGACGTCGACGTCGACGCCGACACCGACACCAACGGCGACGCGGCCGCCTCGGTGCCCGTGGTGGATCTCGCGAGGCTCCTTAACCCGTCGCACGGGGAGCAGGAGGCCGCCAAGCTCAAGGCCGCCTGCGAGGACTGGGGCTTCTTCCAGGTGCTCAACCACGGCGTGCCCGACGCGGTGATCGCCGACGTCAAGGCGGACCTGCAGGCCTTCTTCCGCCTCCCGCTGGCCGAGAAGCGCGCCGTGGCGCAGGAGCCCGGAGGGATCGAGGGGTACGGCCAGGCCTTCGTCGTCTCCGACGACCAGAAGCTGGACTGGGCCGACATGCTCTTCCTCTCCACGCAGCCGCCCGAGTACCGGGCGCCGCGCTTCTGGCCGGCGCGCCCCGCCACGTTCGGGGACTCGCTGGCGCGCTACTCCGCCGAGGTGCAGCGCGTCGCCATCAGCCTGCTGGCGGCCATGGCCGCCAATCTGGGCGTGGCGGACGCCCGGAAGCTGACGAGGCTCGCCGACGGGCAGGCCATGCGGGTCAACTACTACCCGGCGTGCCCGGGGGGCGCGCACGGCAGGGTGCTGGGCCTGTCGCCGCACTCGGACGCCACCGGGCTCACGCTGCTGCTCCAGGTGAGCGCCGTCCCGGGGCTGCAGATCCGGCGGCGCGGCGCGTGGGTCAGCGTCGACCCCATCCGGGGGCGTTGGTGGCCAACGTCGGCGACGTCGTCGAGGTGCTCACGAACGGGAGGTACAAGAGCATCGAGCACCGGGCGGTGGTGAGCCCCACCCACGACCGGGTGTCCGTCGCCGCCTTCCACTCCGCCAAGTTCGACGACACCTACGCGCCGCTGGAGGAGGCGACGGTCGGGACCGCGCCGAGGTACAGGACCATTGGCGTTGAGGACTACATCCGGCTGGCGCTGTCTAGTAAGCTCGAGGGCAAGAACATCATGGACGCCATGAAGATCAACCCGGTTCCGGTCCCTGAATGAAGATTTATAAGCGATTCACAGCACTCCATTTTCCAACAGCCGTGATTCAAGTCTGAAATTTGAAATTACCGGCATAGATTAAAGGATTTTTTTTTTCAAACATGTCTTGTCTTCGCACGCGTTTCGTTAAGAAACATAAAATTATTCGATACAACTACGAGAAAGCCCTTGCACTACAGGTTATCAATGCAACGGTTTCCTATGAAGAAGCTAAAACCACCATGGTGACAAAGAATTCACTCAAAACGAGCACTGAATTTTGAAATTAACGGCACAAAATAAAAGGATTTTATTTTTTCAAACATGTCTTGTCTTGGTACGTGTTTCATTAAGAAAAATAAAATTACACGTTATAACTACGAGAAAGCCCTTGTTTGACCATGGTACACAACACAAAGCAATCTAGAACAAGAAAAAACAGAGGTACTTGTTTGACCCTTAGCAGCGACACCTAACAAACATATTGAGCCTGCGAAAATAAAATACATCGACGCAATGGTTTCTTATAAAGAAGCTAAAACCATGGTGGCAAAAAATTCACTCAAAAGAGAAAACGAAAACATGTACAAACGTCAGCGGCAAAGATGTACAAGCATCCGTAACGACCATGGCAGCAAAGATCCACCACAGGGACACGACTTCAATAGCAAAACATCCGTGGAGACCGAAGCGGCGCTAGCAGCAAAGCATCCTCCAAGGAAAAGACTAACGATGATCAAACATACGTCAGGAGAGAGACGGTAGCGGCAAAGCTCCTGCCACAAATGCTGAGCAACTGGTGGCAAAGAATATGCCAGGATGACCCAATGACGATAAGGTACATAGAACCAACAATTGAGAAGACGGACGATAAGAACACACACAGGCACAATAGGGAGTTCCAACGTGGACTAGCAACACGTTAAGGACCATAGATAGCGATGACAGAAGGCCACATAGACCAAGGCGCAAGACTAGAGCAGGAGGAACATGAAGCCAAGAGTTGCACTATATATATATATATTTCTGAAATTGCAAATTTTAGTGTGTTACACTACCTCTGAAGCACAATGTAAGGGCTCTCTCAATCTATTTAATCCAATTCTACTTTGGATTTTGGAAGATAAATACTGAAAGTAAGCGCAAATTCTTCACTTGTATAGATAAGAGTGTCACGGTGGGCAATAGACAATGCGCACCATGAGACAGTTCCGTCGACTTCTCGACGACACGCAGCTCCAGGAGCTCTACCTCCATGGAAGGCTATACACCTGGTCTAACATGCGTGAGAACCCAACCCTGGAACGTATTGATCGTGCGTTCGCCAACCTCCAGTGGATGGAAAGCTTCCCATATCACCACATACGCTGCCTCTCCTCGGACTGCTCCGACCACTCACCGCTTCTCTTGCAGCTCTGCACGATGCCGTGGGCCAAGCCACGCTTCCGGTTTGAGTCGTTTTGGGTACGCACCGACGGCTTCAAGCAAACGGTTATGGAGGCTTGGAGTGCCGACGTGCCGGGTGCGGACCCCTGTCGCGTACTGGATTGCAAGCTTAGAAGAACTGCCAAGGCTCTCCAAAGTTGGAGCATGACACATATCGGCAGTGTGAGATCGCAGCTGTTCATGGCACGCGAGATCATTGCTCAGTTTGATAAGCTGCAAGAACATCGTGCACTTTCAGAGGCAGAGCGAGCGCTGCACAAGGAAATCAAAATGCGCAGCCTCGGCCTTGCGTCGCTGTCGTGCAGTATTGCTCGCCAGAGGGCGAGAATACGTTTCCTTGAGGACGGTGACGCGAATACCAAATTCTTCCATCTTCAGGCGTGTCATAGGAACCGGAAGAACGTCATTCCAACAATCCAGCATGACGGAGCATGGGTATCCAGCGATCAGGCAAAAGCTGATATTGCCTTCGACTACTACCATGGCATACTGGGCGTGCCCTTTAGCCGGCAGCATTCCATCATCCTGGACTGTCTCCTACCGCAGCTTGACCTGTCGTCCCTTTATGCGTGCTTTTCGGAGCAAGAAGTGTGGGAAACAGTTCGGAGCCTCCCCTGTGGCAGAACCTTCTAAATTACATGGCCCACAAGCACCTGACATTGTCCTTAAGACCTTTGTCAGCCGTACTTGCATACCATATAACCTAGAATGTTCCGTCGGGTGAACCCCCGATAAACCACGTTTCCTCCAGGATCGATACTTACGAGAGACATCACAAGTATTACAACAGTTTTCATACAAAATACCGAGTAGCGGAAGACTTACAATAACTTAATTTATAAAACTTTTGTCAAACTTATACAAACCGTAGTAGCATTATTACAAAACAGCGGAAGTATCATTACTTAACTTTATTACACTCACGCAACGAAAGTGCCCCGCCCACGGGCCACACAATCTATTCCTCGTCGGTCACTTCATCAACGATCGTCATGCAGCAGGGGGCGTAACACACTTGCTCACGCGGTTCACCCGCAATGAGGGGTTGAACAAACCCCGAGTACAAAAAAGTACTCCGCAAGACTTACCCGGCCCAAAAATTGGGGAGAAGACTCGGGAATCTTTGGCTAATAGGAATCAAGGTAAGGCTTTAGCAAGATCAAATGACACATTTGCAAAAGAGACTAAGCCAGGTCCTTACTTTACTACATCAATCACTTGTCAACCAAGTACCGGATTCAAAACTTTCCATCATCAACTTCCATTATTACTACGATCTTTGGTGCTAGGATCACGGCTCCCCATATCGTGGAGCACACGACGATTTGAATCGCTTTATATACCCAAATTGGGGCTTCCTAGCCACACGATGTATGCGGACCGAACATCTCACATACATCAACTCACGCTTGCATTTCTCCGCACGAACGGGTCCTAGCCACGAGAGTACAGTACACCACCTTCCTACGCCGTCGGGTCACAACCGTCGACGGGTATACCCGTAGTATGGGTACACGCTACTTCCCGTGCCGGTTGTCCGTTCTCGCATGGATCATACAAGGGAGCTTACCGCCATTAGCATGTGACTAGTACTATCCAATAACCTCATGATCCAAGGGCTAAGGCAACGAACGGTGCTTAACCGACTCACAAGTGGACGGCACTACACCAGGGCACTAGCCCCTCCTGGTGCAAGTCACTCCACCCGGTCTCAATTTACTCATCATCATGCTCTTGTTGCGTACCCTTTGACCCGATCAAAGTGAAGGGATACCAACAAGTAGCATCAGGTTTTCGTAATTGCCCTCCACGGGGATTTTGTTATCACACTTCGAAAACATTTTATTTATAAAGCCTATGCTATCAGCAGAGCGAAGCGTATACTAAGCATTTTATAAATCAAAACAGGTATCCAGGATTGATATCAAGGTACGGTAAATGCATCAAATTAGGATACCACACAACTCCTGTTACCTAATGCATCACATCATCAACATGAAATCATAAAAACTTTTCAAAATACGAGGACGGGTTTGTATGCATCCGGGGCTTGCCTTGGGGGCTCGACGAAGTTAGTAGCAGCGATGACACTGTTGAGATCAGGACCAACCTCCTCACACGGGTAACCTTCCTCCGAGACGGGAGTCGGATCAACTACACGATTGAGATGCATGATTACAGTCTAAAGAATAAAAAGAGCATGCGATAAGGATGCAACGATTGTTAACCTATCTTGAGTACAACTTTCCTTCACGGTATAGTTGCACTAAGAAGGTATAACTAGCGTCGACGACGACGGACTAACGATGCGCAATCAACATAAAATGCCGAAGGTCATTAGGGTTAATGACCTAGGGTCATCACTCAATCCCAAATCAGGCAACCCTAATAATGATTAAGGGTAATTACTAATTTATTAACCATTTTTACAGTCGTTGAAAGCCACTAATTAACTTGCTAATTGAAGATTAATTAAACCCTAATTAACCAAATGATTAATTAAGGTATTAATTAAGCATAATACAAAATTTAGTCAAAACATGATCCAACTTTATAATTAGGATCATTATCATCTAATTAGCATGCAAAACAAAATTTCATAATTTTTGGACTTATATTTTAATTATTAAAAATCATGGAAGTTACATTTATTAATTAAAAGAGCAAATTAAAGCATAATTAAATTTTATTGGAAAAATTGAGTTAGTATTTTTCCTTGACAGATCAAAACACAAGGAACTCAGAACATATTTTTTTTTTCATATTTTTAGGTGCCCAAATAAAATTACAACAAAAAGATGAAAACCTGTCTTTTTAGAAAAGAAAAAAAAAAAAGGAAAAACATTTCACTCCTTCCGTGGGCTCATCTGGCGGCCCGGTCCAGCCCAACACGGCCCGGCCTGCGCGTCTGCCCAAGGCAAGCAAGCGGCCCGGCTCTCCTCCTCTCTCTCACCGGCATGCGGGGCCGGGTTTCGGCGCCATTCTTCTTCCTCCCCTTTCTTCTTTCTCCGGCCGGACAATGACGGCGGGGTAGATCGCCGCCGTCGATGACTCCTCCGGCGACGATGACTAAACCAGCGTGACCTACTCTTCAAGGCGAACTCAACGAGCTACTTCACGGCTATTATCCATCACCGAGCACGCATGGCAACGGGCAATGCTCTCTCGGTGAACTGCGGCGGCGGGTGGCGAACGGCGTTGAGCCACTATTAGCTCGGATTGATCAAGACCGGGGGTAGGGGCGCAAGAGGATGCTCACCACGACTTGATGCTTGCGCTAACTCGGTCGGAGGTGAAGCAGAGCGAGTGACCACGACGGGGCGGGTTGCGGCGGCGCACACACCGGCGACGAGAGGGTGTTCTCGTGCGTCCCCGGCGGTAGAGACCTCGGAAACGATCCGATAGCCTTCTTCTAGAGTGAAAGGCGAAGCTATAGCACTAATTGGTTCGGCGGGAGGTGTAGCCGAGCGACTTGGCCACGTGAGAGCAGCACGGCGGTGCTCGGCGGCCGGCTCTGGAGGAGAAGGCGACGCGCGAGCTCCTCCGGCGATCAAAGACCGCTCTGGCAGGCTTGGGAGGTGCGCAAAAGGATCGCGGAGCTGTTGGCAAAGCTCGAGGGGCGATGGCTCAGTGGACTGCGCGAATTTTGCCGTTGAAAACACGGCGGCCGGCGGTGACCGAAGGAGAAAAGACGACGGCGACGAGCACTGCACGGCTTATATAGGGCAAAGGGATGAACGATAGCGTGGCTAGCAGCTTCGCGGCGAGGGCGAGGTGGACGGCCGTGCGTGAAATCTGGGAAAGCGCCGGAATTGCCACGGCGGCCGGCGTCGGCATGGGCAGAGGAGAAAACAAGTTTCTCCCCCCCCCGGTTTACTGTAGCACAGGACAGCTCACCTTGCTCCTTTTTCAAATTACTTTCAAAATTTGAATAAAAGATGAAAAATTCCCAAAATACAGTTTGCTCCAAATTTCATGCTCTACAACTTTTATGTAAGAAGTTTTGTCAGATTTCAAATGGATTTTGAATTTGCATTTCAAATTCAAAAAGAGGTCAAAAACTAAATTTTAAGGATTTCAAAATTATTTTTAATTTTTGAATAAAAGATGAAAATCTCCAAAAATAAAAGTTGTTCCATTTCTCATGATCTACAACTTTCATGTAGGAAGTTTTTCATGAAACCAAATAAGTTTTGAATTAGAGTTTAAAACTCAAAAGGGGGCATTTTGCAATTCAAACAACTTTTGAAATTACTTCAAATTCTATTCAAAAACTTGAAAAACTTTGTATACCAAAGTTGTAGAGCTCAAATAGATGCACAAACTGTATTTTTGAAGTTTTCCCAAATTTTGAATATTTTGAGGTGAAATTGTAAAGGGGCAAAAACACTTTGAAAATCTCCCTTTTTGAAAGGTTTTTCAAATTGAGACTTTGGGCAAATAATTAATGGTGATGTGGCACTTTTCAAACCCAACCAATAGTACACTTTCAAAGTACAAAGTTCATACTTTGAAATAGTGCCATTGGTTAGCAACTTTTATTTGTAAAATTAATTAGGGTTAGCTCACCAAAATTGAAAGTGAAATTCCAATTCCAACACTTAGCCACTTGAGCTAGGGTTTGGAATTTGAATTCCAAATCCAAATTTGATTCTTTCTTTTGCACCATTTGCTTTAGAAAACTTGTTTGATGTGTGAGTCAGGGTTAGGCAAACACTTGCAAACACCAGGATTGATTTTAATTGATTGCTTTTATTGATAAAAGTAAACATGTGCATGAAATTTAAATTGTAAACGCATACACATACAATGTAAAGGGGTTCAAACAACCCTAGAATTAAATAAACTCATTTTAATCTTTTTAATTAAGGTTCTCTAATCATGAATGCTCATGCAATGATGATGATGACATGGCAAGGTTAGGTTAACGTAACAGCTTGGGGGTGTTACATTATATTCCTTAAAAGGAATCTCGTCCCGAGATTCAAAGCTTTAGGCTAAGTAATGGAAAAGAAAACGTGTCAAGCAAACACATCTTACATGGTTTCATAAGGGAGGTAGAAGGGTTCATATTACAAGTCTCATGTTTTCGGAAAGTCACAATTCTTAGAAACGAATCGTGGCTTAGGTGAAGGAAAGAAGAAACTCCGGGAAAGACTCATTCAAGAATTCCTCTGGGAATACGTCGGGAAACTCACAGACCACAGGTATATCCTTGATTTCTTTTATGGGGATTTCATGCTTTTCAACGAAAGTACGGTTGATGAATGTATGTGATGCACCAGAATCAAATAATGTAATTGCAGGATGACTGGTGATAGAGAACATACCCATTAGAACGGGTTCTCCTGCAAGAACATCTCTAGTTTGGACATGATATACACGCCCAGTCTCCTTTCCGGCATTCACCTTCGGGACATGCTGCTGTTTACCCCTGCCTTGGTTCTGATACTGCTGGCTACCAGATCCTTGCTGGAAGTTGGGATCACTCTGCTTTGGATATGGACAGTATTGAATGAAGTGTCCGGACTTCCCACAGTTAAAACAGGGACCTCTACCAGTAGACGGCGCCTGGGGAGCGGGTGGAGTGGGAGTTCGAATACCCCGGGTATTCGGCTGCTTTGGGGATGGGTTGGGGCGTGGGGGTGAGTGTACACTGTTGCTCGTGGGCTTGCCGCTGCTTTGTGGTGGGTAGTAATAGGGTTCGTGACTTTGTTGGTGGCTTTGTGGATAGCGGGATTCTTTGGTGGGTATGCTTTGAGTAGGGTGGAATATAACCTTCCGGGCGTTTTCGGATTCCGCGGAAAAGGTTAGAAGAAGCACGCCGCTCTTCACTCTTTCTGTTTAAGCATGGATCTTTCATAAGATATTGCAATATCCACAGCCTCATAAAATGTGGCATTCGGTTTGCGGTGAGGTGGGTTTCAACATCACTCTTTAAACCCCGAATAAAACATTTCTTTTTTCTTGATGTCCGTATCCACATGTTCCGGTGCATACTTGTGATAGATGACTAAACAGATTCACATACCGCACTCTTGACCGACCACCTTGCTTTATGGCTAGAAACTCTTCCAGCTTTGCTTGCATCACCCCGTCGGGAATGAAGTCTTGACGAAATGCATCTTGGAACATGGCCCAAGTGACTTGTCGACCAAGCGGGCCGACGTGCGAGAAAATTTGCCCACCATACGAGGCGGGGCCTCTCAACCGTTGGGCAGCAAACTTGGGTTTCAACAAGTCGGGATAACCCTCTAGCAGGTCAAACTTTAGATTTATAATACGAAGCCGGTCATTAGCTTCTAGTGGTTCCTCAGCCCTTGTGAACATCTGGCGGACGAAGTTTGATGAAATCCGCATATGTGATTTCGTCGTGATTATGGCGACCATGATTCTCATGTGGTGCATTCTGATTTTTGTCGACTTATTTTCCGCAAAGCATACGGGCATTCTCGGTAGTGGCATGGACTAAAGCCGCCACGGCTTCACCAAGGGACGGTGGTCTTTGGTGGTGCCCGAGGGACCTCACCTCCCTCGTGTGAAGAACCAAAGACGAGTGTTGCCGGATATACGTTATAGACAAGATCATATTTATTCACAATCATTACACAAACTAGCCACATGCTATTCTGTAGGAAGAATAGATAGGACCTATAAGATTGAGATCCTTAGGGCTAGCAAGAATAGGATTGATTTTACTTAGCCCAACCACTTTTTAACGGGGATACAAGTTTAAACATGTGAATTAATCATGATGCATGATCGAACCTATGAATCAAGCAAAAGACTTTTTAAAGTAACATAAGCATTCTTTTAATAATATAGGGCAAAAGGAAAACAACATGATACTCCGCTTAAGACTCTTTTAAATAGCACCTAGAAGGCTACAAGAAAGAATTAAGACGGAGCAGAAGCAATTTGGACCAAACCACATTTAACTTTTGGATCCAAAACATTTTGAAGTTTTCGAAAAGTAATACTGTGAGTATCTTTGTAAATACCGCTCTGATACCCTCTGTGGCAGAACCTTCTAAATTACATGGCCCACAAGCACCTGACATTGTCCTTAAGACCTTTGTCAGCCGTACTTGCGTACCATATAACCTAGAATGTTCCGTCGGGTGAACCCCGATAAACCACGTTTCCTCCGGGATCGATACTTACGAGAGACATCACGGTATTACAACAGTTTTCATACAAAATACGAGTAGCGGAAGACTTACAATAACTTAATTTACAAAACTTTTGTCAAACTTATACAAACCGAGTAGCATTATTAAAAAAGCGGAAGTATCATTACTTAACTTTATTACACTCACGCAACGAAAGTGCCCCGCCCCACGGGCCACACAATCTATTCCTCGTCGGTCACTTCATCAACGATCGTCATGCGGCAAAGGGCCGTAACACACTTGCTCACGCGGTTCACCCGCAATGTGGGTTGAACAAACCTTGAGTACAAAAAGTAGTCCGCAAGACTTACCCGGCCCAAAAATTGGGGAGAAGACTCTCGGGAATGCTGGCTAATAGGAGTCAAGGTAAGGCTTTAGCAAGATCAAATGACACATTTGCAAAAGAGACTAAGCCGGTCCTTACTTTACTACAACAATCACTTGTCAACCAAGTACCGGATTCAAAACTTTCCATCATCAACTTCCATTATTACTACGATGCTTTGGTGCTAGGATCACGGCTCCCATATCGTGGAGCACACGACGATTCGAATCGCTTTTATATACCCAAATTGGGGCTTCCTAGCCACACGATGTATGCAGGACCGAACATCTCACATACATCAACTCACGCTTGCATTTCTCCGCACGAACGGGTCCTAGCCATGAGAGTACAAGTACACCACCTTCCTACGCCGTCGGTCACAACCGTCGACGGGTATACCCGTAGTATGGGTACACGCTACTTCCCGTGCGGTTGTCCGTTTCTCGCATGGATCATACAAGGGAGCTTACCGCCATTAGCATGCGACTAGTACTATCCAATAACCTCATGATCCAAGGGCCAAGGCAACGAACGGTGCTTAACCGACTCACAAGTGGACGACACTACACCAGGGCACTAGCCCCTCCTGGTGCAAGTCACTCCACCCGGTCTCAATTTACTCATCATCATGCTCTTGTTGCGTACCCTTGACCCGATCAAAGTGAAGGGATACCAACAAGTAGCATTAGGTTTTCGTAATTGCCCTCCACGGGGATTTTGTTATCACACTTCGAAAACATTTTATTTATAAAGCCTATGCTATCAGCAGAGCGAAGCGTATACTAAGCATTTTATAAATCAAAACAGGTATCCAGGATTGATATCAAGGTACGGTAAATGCATCAAATTAGGATACCACACAACTCCTGTTACCTAATGCATCACATCATCAACATGAAATCATAAAAACTTTTCAAAATACAAGGACGGGTTTGTATGCATCCGGGGCTTGCCTTGGGGGCTCGACGAAGTTAGTAGCAGCGATGACACTGTTGAGATCAGGACCAACCTCCTCACACGGGTAACCTTCCTCCGAGACGGGAGTCGGATCAACTACACGATTGAGAAGCATGATTACAGTGCAGTAATAAAAAAGCATGCGATAACGATGCAACGATTGTTAACCTATTTTGAGTACAACTTTCCTTCACGGTATAGTTGCACTAAGAAGGTATAACTAGCGTCGATGACGACGGACTAACGATGCGCAATCAACATAAAATGCCGAAGGTCATTAGGGTTAATGACCTAGGGTCATCACTCAATCCCAAATCAGGCAACCCTAATAATGATTAAGGGTAATTACTAATTTATTAACCATTTTTAAAGTCGTTGAAAGCCACTAATTAACTTGCTAATTGGAGATTAATTAAACCCTAATTAACCAAATGATTAATTAAGGTATTAATTAAGCATAATACAAAAATTAGTCAAAACATGATCTAACTTTATAATTAGGATCATTATCATCTAATTAGCATGCAAAATAAATTTCATAATTTTTGGACTTATATTTTAATTATTAAAAATCATGGAAGTTACATTTATTAATTAAAAGAGCAAATTAAAGCATAATTAATTTTATTGGAAAAACAGAGTTAGTATTTTTCCTTGACAGATCAAAATACAAGGAACTCAGAACATATTTTTTTCATATTTTTAGGTGCCCAAATAAAATTACAACAAAAAGATGAAAACTGTCTTTTAGAAAAGAAAAAGAAAAAGGAAAAACATTTCACTCCTTCCCGTGGGCTCACTGCGCGGCCCGGTCCAGCCCAACACGGCCCGGCCTACGCGTACAGCGCGCGCGCGCAAGCGGCCTGGCTCTCCTCCTCTCTCTCACTGGCATGCGGGGCCCGGCTGTCGGCGCCATTCTTCTTCCTCCCTTTCTTCTTTCTCCTGGCCGGACAGCGACGGCGGCGGCACTGCTCGCCGTCGATGACTCCTCCGGCGACGATGACTAAACCAGCGTGACCTACTCTTCAAGGCGAACTCAACGAGCTACTTCACGGCTACTATCCATCACCGGAGCACGCATGGCAACGGCGGCAGCGGCTCGGTGAACTGCGGCGGCGGTGGCGCAACGGCGTTGAGCCACTATTAGCTCGGATTGATCAAGACCGGGGGTAGGGGCGCAAGAGGATGCTCACCACGACTTGATGCTTGCGCTAACTCGATCGGAGGTGAAGCAGAGCGAGTGACCACGACGGGGCGGGTTGCGGCGGCGCACACACCGGCGACGAGAGGGTGTTCCCGTGCGTCCCCGGCGGTAGAGACCTCGGAAACAGTCCGATAGCCTTCTTCTGGAGTGAAAGGCGAAGCTATAGCACTAATTGGTTCGGCGGGAGGTGTAGCCGAGCGACTTGGCCGCGTGAGAGCAGCACGGCGGTGCTCGGCGGCCGGCTCTGGAGGAGAAGGCGACGCGCGAGCTCCTCCGGCGATCAAAGACCGCTCTGGCAGGCTTGGGAGGTGCGCAAAAGGATCGCGGAGCTGTTGGCAAAGCTCGAGGGGCGATGGCTCAGTGGACTGCGCAAATTTTGCCGTTGAAAACACGGCGGCCGGCGGTGACCGAAGGAGAAAAGACGACGGCGACGAGCATTGCACGGCTTATATAGGGCAAAGGGATGAACGATAGCGTGGCTAGCAGCTTCGCAAGCGCGTAGGGCGAGGTGGACGGCCGTGCGTGAAATCCGGGAAAGCGCCGGAATTGCCACGGCGGCGGCGGCGTCGGCATGGGCAGAGGAGAAAACAAGTTTCTCCCCCCCGGTTTACTGTAGCACAGGACAGCTCACCTTGCTCTTTTTTTTCAAATTACTTTCAAAATTTGAATAAAAGATGAAAAATTCCCAAAATAAAGTTTGCTCCAAATTTCATGCTCTACAACTTTTATGTAAGAAGTTTTATCAGATTTCAAATGGATTTTGAATTTGCATTTCAAATTCAAAAAGAGGTCAAAAACTAAATTTTAAGGATTTCAAAATTACTTTTAATTTTTGAATAAAAGATGAAAATCTCCAAAAATAAAGGTTGTTCCATTTCTCATGATCTACAACTTTCATGTAGGAAGTTTTTCATGAAACCAAATAATTTTTGAATTAGAGTTTAAAACTCAAAAGGGGGCATTTTGCAATTCAAACAACTTTTGAAATTACTTCAAATTCTATTCAAAAACTTGAAAAACTTTGTATACCAAAGTTGTAGAGCTCAAATAGATGCACAAACTGTATTTTTGAAGTTTTCCCAAATTTTGAATATTTTGAGGTGAAATTGTAAAGGGGCAAAAACACTTTGAAAATCTCCCTTTTTGAAAGGTTTTTCAAATTGAGACTTTGGGCAAATAATTAATGGTGATGTGGCACTTTTTTCAAACCCAACCAATAGTACACTTTCAAAGTACAAAGTTCATACTTTGAAATAGTGCCATTGGTTAGCAACTTTATTTGTAAAATTAATTAGGGTTAGCTCACCAAAATTGAAAGTGAAATTCCAATTCCAACACTTAGCCACTTGAGCTAGGGTTTGGAATTTGAATTCAAATCCAAATTTGATTCTTTCTTTTGCACCATTTGCTTTAGAAAACTTGTTTGATGTGTGAGTCAGGGGTTAGGCAAACACTTGCAAACACCAGGATTGATTTTAATTGATTGCTTTTATTGATAAAAGTAAACATGTGCATGAAATTTAAATTGTAAACGCATACACATACAATGTAAAGGGGTTCAAACAACCCTAGAATTAAATAAACTCATTTTAATCTTTTTAATTAAGGTTCTCTAATCATGAATGCTCATGCAATGATGATGATGACATGGCAAGGTTAGGTTAACGTAACACCGAGGGTGTTACATCCCCAATGACCGTGCTCCGGGCCCGGACGGGTTCTCAGCCCTGTTCTACAAGGTGGCATGGCCGATCATCAAGGCCGACATAATGAACGCCATACATGCTTTGTGGTCCCTTGACGCGCGGAGTTTCTACCTCCTCAACGATGCACTGATGATATTGCTACGAAAGCACAATGCACCAACTACACTGAAGGACTATCGGCCGATCGCACTCATGCATAGCTTCGGCAAGCTGTTTGCCAAGTGTTTGGTCCGTCGCCTTGCACCACGTCTGAATGAGATGGTTGCCAGCAACCAAAGGCCTTCATCAAGGGCAGATCAATTCACGACAATTTCAGGGCTGTTCAGCTGGCTTGCAGGTGGCTGCACTCCAAAAACTTCGCGTCACTGCTCCTCAAAATTGACAATGCAAAGGCCTTTGATTCGGTCGCCTGGCCTTTTCTGATTGAGGTGCTGGAGCATATTGGATTCGGTCGCCGTTGGCGGGACTGGATATCAATCTTGCTATCCACAGCAAGCACGCGGGTGCTCGTCAATGGTCGGCCAGGGAGGCGAATCATCCACGCCAGGGGGCTACGGAAGGGTGACCCCATCTCACCAATATTGTTCGTTCTCGTCATGGAGGTCCTAAACTCCCTCATCCGAGAAGCTGATCGTCGCCTGGCCCTAACCCCGCTGCCTGGAAGCGCAGTTGCACACCGAGCTTCATTATATGCGGATGACCTTGTCGTTGTCATCGCCCGACGGTGGGAGATGCTACACACTGTCTCGGTGCAGGTTGTTGTTTTTGGCGCCTCCGGCTTGATCACCAATCCGGAAAAGTGCGCCGCATCGCCGATCCGCTGCACGGACGATGTCATTGCCTTGGTGCAGGCAGTGTTCCCATTCCGGGTGTCGCCTTTCCCATCCAGGTACTTGGGGATCTCACTCGCGCTTGGTCGCTTATGCCGTTCACGGGAACAGCCGTTGATTGACTCGGTGGCCGCTCGGATTCCGACTTGGAAAGCTGGCCTCCTCACCAGCGCTGGCAGGGTGGCTCTAACCAAATCAACCCTCTCCGCCATACCAGTGCACACCAGCGTCGCGTGCTACCTATCGACATGGGCCATTGCTCAGATTGACAAGCGACGCCGCGCGTTCATCTGGGCTGGTACTGATTCCTGCAGTGGTGGAAAGTGTCGTGTCGCTTGGCCTGTGGTCTGCCGTCCCAAAGAGCTCGGTGGCCTTGGCCTCGTGGACCTGCGCGCCTTTGGGTTTGCACTGCGCTTGCGCTGGGAATGGCTTGCCCGCACCCAGCCACAGCGTTGCTGGGCTTCCCTACCGGCCCGCAATGAGCGGTGTGTCGCGGCAATGTTTGCTGCTAGTGTCTCTGTCCGTGTGGGTGATGGTGCGATCACAAGGCTCTGGACAGACAACTGGGCGACGGTGGGCACATTCCGCTCCTTTGCACCGGCTCTCTACGCGGCAACATCTCGGGCCGGGAGGAAGCGATGCTTGCGCGATGCGCTGAACAACAACCGGTGGGTGGCGGACATCACGGGAGCTCTAACAACCCAGGTCATTGGAGAGTATCTGTGCGTTTGGGACTTGCTGCGCGCGGTGATCCTGGTACCGACGCCAGACAAGCTTGTCTGGAAATGGTCCTCCGACGGCGCCTACTCTGCTTCCTCTGCTTATCGTGCATTCTTCGTGGGTGCGACCAAGCTGCTCGGCGCGAAGGAACTCTGGTCCACCAAGGCGCCACCGAAGGTAAAAATGTTCTTCTGGCTCGCGTTACATCGGCGTCTTTTTGGGGCGGCGCAAGAAAAACATGGCCTTCGGGGGCGGCGATGATCGCTCTCTCAGGTGCGGCCGGTGCCGGAAAGCGCCCACCCATCTCTTCCTCAGCTGTGTATTCGCAAGACAGGTTTGGTTCGGCTTGTTGGGTCCCCTGCACCTACAGCAGCTCGTTCCCTCCGGGGCGGCCGGTCTCGGCGAATGGTGGATCGACCAGAGGAAGGACATCGACTCAGCTTCAAGACCGCTATTCGACTCCCTGCTACTCCTCACCGCCTGGTGCATATGGAAGGAACGTAACGCTAGAGTATTCCGTATGGCGTCGACTCGGTGCTTGTTGCCCATGCAATCATTCAGGAAGCCGCCCGGCCGGGCCGCTGGGCGGGTACGCGCCTTTGACCGCCCTGGAAGCTCTCTTGTCGCAACATTCGGTCCCCATGTAATTATCGTCAAACTGGATCCAGTAGTGTAGGGCTTTGTTCTTGGTTCGGAGGTCCCTCGCCTCGCGCGGTCTGGTTGTACTTGTTGCTTTCCTCTTAATGAAATACGGGCTACAACCCGGTCACGAAAAAATTGTGAATAATTGAGTTTAGAAATCTTTTATTTGTTTTGTGGAAGGGTGTAGTTTTTGTTGGGGACCATGGGATTCCATTAACCTTGTGAACCAGTTAAATCACTGGTCACCAACACATGAATACAATCTGATTTTCCCCTGAAATAATCTACCTATATTAGCTAACTCATGTGCTCCAGCATTACAGTTTCTTGAAACATGCTCTACTGAAGCTTCTGCAAAATCATCAGAAAGGAGTTCTTTCAGTTGATGCACTAAACCCCCCATAGATGATAACATGTACTCCGAGCCTTGTAGAGCTTGCTTGATCATCAGAGCATCAGTCTCAATTATAACTCTCTGAGTATCCAACTTTTTCGTTGCTTTTGCACCCTGAATGCAAGCCATCAGTTCAGACTACCAAGCATCAGCTATGTTCTGTAGATTGCCTGACCTGCCAACAGAAAATCACCATCCTCATCTCGAATGATAAGGCCATCCGCACTCGTCGTCCTCTATATTCGTCCTCCAAAGGGAATATTCCAGTCTGGTCATCAAGATTTCATCCTCTACACTGCATTTTCCCGCACTCATCCATACTCTATCTCATCCTCCATCTGCCGTGGGACCCACATATCAAGATTTTTTATTACAACTCCCCACCCCCTCTCTCTCACTCCCTCTCTCTCTCCCCAAACGCACGCACGGACTAGTACTACTCGTGTGTCTCTCTCTGCGAGCGGACGGGCAAGCGGGACAGCAGCGGGCGGCACGGCGGGCGGCCGAGCTTCAGCAGGGCAGAAGGGCGGGCCGTCAGCGGCGGCCGAAGCTTCGGAGACGGGCCGCCCGTCAGCAGGCGCGGGCGGCCGTCGAGCGAGTGCCCGGAGACGGGCGGGCAGTTCTGCGGCGTCGGCCGGCGAGCGAGCGCCCGAGGCGGGAGTCGGCCAGCGGCCTCGTGCCAGCGAGCGCCCGAGGCGAGGCCCGGCCAGCCCTGGGCGGCGGTCGGCGAGCGAGCGGCTGCGGCTGCAGCGCTTGGCGGCAGCGCCAGCCTCGGCCCAGCGCAGCGCGGCGGCCGCGCAGCTGCGGCTTCCAGCGCTGGCGGCGCAGAGGAACACGGAGGAGCGGCGGGACGAGGGCGGAGGAGCTCCCGCCGGCCCACGGCGGCGCGGCCATGGCGCGTCGTCTCCCTCCCCGCTCTCCTCACGCGACACGGCGGCCATGGCGGCGCTGCGACTCACCGGCGGCGGCTCGGCGCTCGGCTCTCTTCCTCCCCCTCCCCGGCGGGCGGCGCGGCGGCTTCGAGCGCCTTGGCGCAGCGGCGGCGGCGCGGCGGCTTTCGGGCGCACAAGGCCGCGAGCAGGAGCGGCGCTGGCGGTAGCCTGGGCAGCCGGCCCGGGCGCTGGCCACGGGGCGCCACGGCCTCCCGGGACGCCGAGGGGCCGGCAAGTTCCGCTTCGCCGCGGCCGGGCGAAGGTGCGTGGCGCTGGAGGCCCGGGCGTCGGTGCTGGCGGCGCCGGCTGCTGCTGGCGGCCCGCGCCCAGCGGACGCCCCTAGCCTTCTTCCCCGGCTGGCCCGCTCCTCCTCTCTCTCCCCGCTCTCCGGCGTGCGGCGGGCTCGCGGCGGACATTGGCGGCCGGGCGCAGCGCATCCCTCCTCTCTCTCTCGCTCTCCGGCGTGGGGCCCGCGCCACGTCGGCGCTCCCCGGACGGCCGCTACCGCGCCCGAGACTTGGCGTCTTGGCGCGGCCGGTTCCGACGCCACGTCGGCGTGGCGGACGCCGCTGCGGCGCCTCCGTCCGGAATCGGCTGACGGGGCGCTTCCCGGACGGCCGGTTCCGGACGCAGTGCAGATGGTCTAAAGTCCCCAGCTCCCTTGTCCAGTTTCCTGTAAAAAGCTTCCATCGGCATTGATTTTAATTCGCCCTGCAGGTGGCTTCTTCAATCTTGATTTTTTTTTTGTTGTCTCAGCCTCCAGATTGTGTTGTACA
>JADLZL010002889.1:0-110383 GCA_015844335.1 Chrysopogon serrulatus
TCTTTCATCAAAGCTTCCAATTTGGCTATCTCCTTCTCAGTAGAGGCCTCCCACATGGCATCTCGCACCATCTGTTGAACTTCGTCCGGCATTTGGCCTAATTGCTCACACCCATTTGCACTATGTCTTCATCATTGAGATCATGAGCAGCATTACAAGCTTGCGATGAAACATTTTCTTCTATAGTGCCAAAGAATATATTTGGACGGATGTCGTCGTCCATAAGGCTGTCCTGCAGGTCTCGATCGTTAATGCCTTCTTCGCCATGCTTGTTCCAGCACTGATATCCATCCATGAAACCACGAATGATCAAGTGTGCATGGACCGTACATGAGCTGGAGTATTGCTTCTTATTCATACAATCTTTGCATGGACACCAAATAGCAGAACTGCATCGTGCTGACATATCCACCTCTGCAGCTCTGATGAATGACTTGAGACCCTGCAAATACTGATCACAGGTACGATTCTTCAGATACATCCACTTACGGTCATCCATCTGCAGAGAAATCTATGATGAATATATATACCGAACCTCATGTGGATGCTGCATATATATACACGTAGTTTGGAATAATACAGATGACGAAAATGGTTATATGTTGGGGTTCAGAAAGATTCAGCAATATTAGAAGAAGACTCGATCTATTCGTACAGGTACTACTTTTGTAGCTTCCCAACGAGATTGACTTAGTTCTTGATCCAGTGGTTTAGCCTAATTTTTTCTTTTGGCTCCTGCGCCCAGCCGATCCCCTACTAATCCCGCAGAAAACTATATACCAAATATATTGTAGACAGTTTTAACCTCCGGGCCTGCGCAGGGGGCCGGCATATATATCGACCCTGCACCTAGCTAGCTGGATTGTTTGTCAGAAGGGGCGTTTACCTCGTTGTAAGAGCTCGACGACGTTCTGCCAGCGACGAAAACCGCCGCGTGATACTTCGCGCGCGCCGGCCGCGGACCAATAAAAAGCTGCGCGGCACGCGGCTCCTCCCAGCTTATTCGCCCCGCACGCCCGGTACCGTACCGCCGGGGTGTACGGCCTCTCGAGAGCTTGCGCGCGGCGCTACGGATCCATGATTGGATCAGATCGAGGGAAGTACCAGCTCGTGGCGAGGAGAATGCCGACGGCCGGTCGCTCGGGTAATATAGAAAAATTAGCTAGAATATGTGATCGACAACAGACGGTTCTCACCTTTGACCGTCTCGGAACAAAACCCGTCACTGACGCGTAGCATATTTACAGACGGGTACTAAAATTCGCGCGTCTCCACAGACTTCACCGCCTCGTAATATGCACACCCGAGCAGACGGTTAAGGAAGATGACCGTCGTAATATAGTTCACGCGGGTAGTAGTAATACCCGCCTGAAATTTGTTTATTACACAGACGGTGTACTAAACTACACGAGACGGTTATGTGCACCCGTGCCTGTGTCGCATTATCTCGTGACGGTCGGTAAGGATCTGCTCCGTGATTCACGCGTCTTCTTTGAGGCTTTCTGTACTAGTGCGTTATGATAACATTAGGAAGGGACAAAGACTCAAAACTCTAATCAGACATGCCAGAGATGAAGGGCTAGTTTGGTTGGTGCGCCCTAAGGTCAATCTTAGTATACTGATTCATTTCACGCTTTTCAAGTGTCTCTCATCATCTCTAGACTTGTGGTTTGATAGATGAAATGGACTCTCTTAGTGTATAATTTCATCTCACAGTTTTTTAGACAATCCATGACATTAATTTTGTATCGAGGTTGGTTAAACAAGTTTGGATGAAACTTTACGTTCTCAATAGGTTTTGAATTGTTTCATGCATGTGAAAGAGATGAAATGGGTTCAACATGCTCTAAGCTTCACGTCTGAGCTAGGAAACAGCGTCCCACGTCCAAAATTTTGGATGTTTGCGTCTCTATCGTGCCTGCAACATGGCTCGAACGAAATACACCTGGAAACACAATGACGTGTAGTCCAACACAATTAGATTTTCTATTTTATGATTTTCTATAATTTACTATGATTTTTAAAGATTTAGCTGAAATAAATAAAAAAGAAAAAACTAGCAAAAATTTTGTATTAAAGCATACTATATTATATATTCACTGTATAGATCTACTCACGTGGAGTTGAACAAAATTAGTTTTTTTATTTTAATATTTTTCTGTGATTTAAAAAACTTAGCTAAGATAAATAAAAAAGATAAAACCATTATTATGGTAGCAAAACTGCTTTTAAACCGCTCTAGGAAGGTGCACGGTTTGAACAGTTAAAAAAAGATTGTTTTTTAGATTTTAAAGTTCAGAATGAAAAAGTGGATTTTTATAAAGTTAAGAGAGAAAATATACAGTTTTTCTAAAAAAAAATTATGGTCAAAATTCTGATTGACTAGCTTGGCACACACACCTACGTCAGCAGAAAGCAGAATGGCGACACGAGCCGCGGAGCCGGTGTTGGCCTGCTTGGCCTCGGACACAAAACAGAGCATACTCGAGGCCATATACGCAAAGTGTTGCTAGTGCTACCAGGTCACACACACTGCTCGAAGCCTCGAACTAACTAGAAAGATGGCGGCGGCGGCGGCTGGCGGCGGGTTCTCCGGCGACGTTCCGATCTTCCACGCAGAAAACCTCGTCAGCAACATCAGATCAATCAACTACAGGTTCCTACCACCCTCGCCTCCTTTGCAAAATTTGGGTTACATAAATCTGATCTAGTCAGTAGGCATGTCTAGGTTTCGTTTGATCTCGATTACGATTCCGATCTGTGCGACCTGGGAGTCTCATGTACGACAAAGATCTTGCTGATTTATGATTAAACTCTAGTTCATAGTAATAGATTCGCACTGTAGGGTCGACATTTTAGTTACTGTGTTGTTGATTGATAGGCGAGGATAAAATACTTTTGGCACTAGAATTGTGATTAGAGCTGCAGAAGATGCTGGGTTTGGTACGGTCGTACGGCAATTCGGAAAGGAGGCAATGGGATAGTGAAATGGTTAGAGCTGCAGAAGATGCTGGATTTCGCAATTCGATACCGCACCAGCTCTTTCGAGTTAATAATAACTGGTATAGGGGGTCTGAACATCCGGAGTTCTGTTGAAAAATAATTGAAGCCCTTTGTTTTGTGACTGAGATTTCGAGCTTCACTTCATTTAGATTATGCGAGTATTAGATCCAAAGAAAGTTAAGGAAATACGGAGTAGTTGAGTATTACCATATATTGGTTGAATTGAGAAATGAATCAAAGAAATGAGTAAAAGAGAGATGTTGAGTGGTATCTTGTGGTCATGTGTCGCATACTCATGTTCTATACGAACGACATTCTATTTTGAGCTCATCCTTCAAACATTTTTCCAAAACTTCAAATGCATAGTTGTCCAATTAATGCTGAGAGTTGTTACACTAATTTCAGTATCTAATAAATGTCAAGTGGACATGCTGTAACTCCCTTGTCACCTAAAAGCTCTGAAAGTTTTTCATGTCAAGATTTTGTTTTCTACTTCCTGGTCAACTAGATACTGAATTTACGTGTTTGTTACTATCAATCTTTTCATAGCTGCATCTGCCTTCTTGATATTTCATTTATAATACTTTACCCATTTACACTAAGCTAACCAAAGGACATTTTTCTGTGCCTTTCAGCCGGACATTCTTGTCAATCATTAGTGGAGTTGTTGCTGGAATATGGGGGTTTACAGGCTTGATGGGATTTGTGTTCTACTTTCTTGTGATGATGGTTGCATCTCTGATGCTTTTGATGAAGGCCAAATTTTCGGTCCATACATACTTTGACAGTTGGAACAGGATTATAATTGAAGGAGTTATTGGGGGGCTGATGGTAAGAATTATTGGTGCTGAGAAAAGCTGATGAAAATTTATTATATTCCTTTATCATTCACCAGAAGTTCAAAACATAGTGATGTCAAAACTATGAATTCTATTGAAACATGTGTGATGTCTTGATCAACATAATACTTTGTTGAAGAGGATTGGAGCATGTCTAGAATATAGTGAGCCATAAAAAGTAGAGCAGTATATTACCTTTTCTACTGTAATGACGCTTTTAAGCTAGGGTAGTATTCCATTAGCAAGGGTTCACCTCCCTGTTAAAGGTACCTGATAGGTTCTTCTGGTGATATTTGCTCCCATTCTGACTTCCGAGTAATTGCTGATAATTACATGCATTTTTTTTCTCTTGTAACGTTCTAACATTTTTTTCTTTCTATTTTGCAGTCTTTCGTGTTGTTTTGGACGTATCCTTGATATCGCAAGACTTTATTATCATTCTAACTTCTAATATATGCCTCCGATGTGTTTTTTGCTATGTTTGTGGGTTGATAGGTTTCATTCACTTAACACTTAGCAACATAGTATTGTGACTACCAAATCCTTTATAGCAGCAACATGGTAGTGTTATGTGACATAGTTGTGGCCTGAGATTATACTGTTGTAGGTGCCTCATCTAAGATGTCTGCTGTGATGCGTGTCATAGACTTGTAGTTTGTTGCACCTATTTTGTGTAATGATTCCCCTAGCTTTCTATGACTGAAGTAGCCATACTGTCAACATATACCCTCAAGTGCATCCTTAACATGATCAGATTTGCCTATGACATTGTCCACATCTTCTGATGGATGAAATAAGAGCTCTCTGAAGAACTGGGGAACCATGTAATCCCAACAGAATCAATGTGTAATTTGCACCTTCTCTGCCATCTGGGGACTATGTTCACTGGACTACCGTCCTCAATTGGTCTCTTGCTGTATACTAGTCAGAAGCCTGAACTTTAGAAAGTTACAAGACTAAAATGAACTCTGGTTAGCAACTGCCAGAATCGTGTAACTCGCTGTCTGCAAGCGTGGTACTCGATTCTTTCTGCAAAATGGACATGCAATAGGACACGCAATTTGTAATAAAATGGGCACTATGACAGCCCATCGCTGACCAGAATATTTGAAAGTGAAACATATACTGTCAACATTAAAAGTCCTCATTTTATCTCCTGTATATATCGCTCAAGAACAGGCATCATCATTTGCCTGAGTTGGTGTTTTCAAGCCTCATGGCGGCTTGTCATATCTCATATCTCTCGGCCGTGTTATCTTAGACCTAGACCTAGATATGCGCACTAGGGGTGTATGTTTATTTACGTGTAGTGTGTGCAGTGTTGTGAGTCTGCAGTTTATAATCAAGGGTTGGGGGCAATAATAAAAAAGAAAAGCCGCATGTCGGCTCACCAAAAGCTACGACGACGGCTATGATTATGAAAGTAAGGAACACGTAACACCAAAGTCAGCTCCAACAGACCAGCCTTAAGCTACTAATGGGTGCGCGCTGACGGAGTGTTCAACTCGCACTTTGCAGGCCTGGTGCGCACCATCCGGAAGCGCGTACGGAGTACGTACCCCGCAGCCGCAGGAGACGCCACGCAGTCACGACTCACGAGTGAGTGAGTTGCTTGCCCACGTTGCCGTTTTGCAGGTTTGAGCGGCCCAGAAAAAAAGATGGTGCCGTCGTGACTCCTGATTTCACTCGAAAGGAGAGAGGAGGATCCAGTTCCATTTTGCCCCAAACTATCCATCCACCCGCGTCGATCGGAGAGAGAGGAAGCGGCAGGCATCAGAGGGTCACTACTATGTTCCGGGAGGAGCAGCTGGACCTGGTGCTGGTGCCGCTGGCCCTGGCGGCGGTGGCCGGCTACCACCTGTGGCTCCTCTGGGCGATCCTGCGCCATCCCACCCGCACCGTCATCGGCGTCAACGCCATGGCACCCAAGCGCTGGGTCGCCGCCATGATGGCCGTCGGTACCTCCGATCCCCTCCCATCTCATCTTCATCTCATCTTCGATTCGGTCTCTCCTCTCTCTGACTCCCTCAACGCCATGGCACGCAAGCGCAGAACACGGAGAAGAACGGCGTGCTCGCGGTGCAGACGCTGCGGAACAACATCATGGCGTCGACGGTGCTGGCGACCACGGCCATCACGCTGGTCTCCGTCATCAGCGTCTTTATCGGCGTCACGTCTCCGGCCTCCTCCTCTTATTCCAAGCCGGCGCCGCGGCTGGTGTACGGGAGCAAGGCCGGGGCGGTGTTCGCGGCCAAGTACCTGGCCGTGTCGCTCTGCTTCATGCTCGCCTTCGTCTGCAACGTGCAGGCCATCCGCCTGTACGCGCACGCCAGCTTCCTCCTCGGCGGCCTGCCCCCGGGCCCGGCGACGGCGACGGCGACGAAGCGCGCCAGGAGTTCGCGGCGTACGTGGCGCGCACGGTGAACCGCGGCAGCTACGCCTGGTCGCTCGGCCTGCGCGCCTTCTACGTCTCCCTCGCGCTCTTCCTCTGGACGTTTGGCCCCATACCGATGCTGGCCTGCAGCGTGCTCATGTGCGGCCTCCTCTACTTCCTCGACACCACCAGCGGCAGCGACCACGGACACGTGCACGGCCAGCAGCAGCTAGGAACCGGACGAAAGGATAGCACAGTCTGATCTCACACACTTCTTCTACTAGAATTGATGCCAATCACTAGTCGAATGAGTTTTGTTCTATTGATTGATCGTGTCTAAACATATACTATATCAGCTTTGACAAATGACACACTCGTATATATAAAGAGTACTCCCCCTTTCCAAATTATAAGTCGCTTTATTTTTTTTCATCTATTTTGCTATGTATTTAGACATATTATTATTATCACTTTACCACATCCTATCTTCAGTGTTGCCTAATGGGTTGCTAAAAGCTGTTTCAACGACATACAATCGATCGCTATATCTTTTTAATGACCCTTGTATCTGATGTTGATACTGGTGTCGCTATAATTTTTTAACGACCGACCGTCAGATGCTGTGTAGGAGATATAACGACTGACTTTATGACACCTATTATAAACTTATAACGACACACTAATATATACTTATAGAAACTATGTAAAAATAAACTAATTAATTATAAAACAAACATATATCATCATACATTTAATGTTGAGCATCGAGCACAGAACTGAGTAAACCATACTCACAATTTCTATTGAAGCCATCAACATTTGTACTTGTAACAATGTTTTATAGAAAATACTCATAACCAAGCTAGAACACTTAAGTATCTACACAAGTATCTATCTCTAGGAAAATAACCACTATGAGCACTTTGATCTTCTTTTCCTCTCATCTAGTAACTTGATCACTTTGATCTTCTTGTTGCACTTTTATCTTATTTGATCTTCTTTCCTTTCATCTAAATATATAGCAAAATGGATGTACCAAAAATAATCAAACAACTTATAATTTAGAACAGAAGAAGTAGATTACTTCGCAACTCGATGCTCACAGATGCATGGCTCACTTCTTTCTGTACCAGCAGATGCCAACTATAGTCAACCATTAAGCCGAGTCAACTCCAGTTGATTTTTCATATAAAATTAATTATTTGTTGCATCAAACTTTTATTAGAGCTTGAAATTCATTTGATTTGATTCAAACAAGATTAGGACAGGTCCATGTTGCATGCTGTGAATCTCTGCACTCGCTTTTTTTCCTATGCTGGCAGTAGAAGAAAAGACATTTAGAACCGATCCTAATAAATATACTACTCCTTAAAAGTGCTACAGTAAAAGAAAAGAAATTTTGACCACCCTCCACTGAAAAGACAAAGATTTCTCATACGAATAGGTCCACTTTAGAGCTCTTAAAAGCGTTGCAGTAGAAAAAAAACAGACTTTTAAAACCGATCCCAATAAATATATATACTCCTTAAAAGTGCTACAGTAAAAGAAACGAAAATTTGACCACAAACCGAAGAGAAGAGGCATTCCCTCTCTCTTTTTTGTCCTTCTTTTAATTGACGTATGGTATTTTTTTCTGTACTCCTTGATTCCATGATAAGTGCTTGCATGGGCTTCTCTCTGTTTTTCTTTTTTTGCTTTATATACTCCCTCCCCATTCCATAATAAGTGTAATTCAAACATTTAAAATTATTAAAAATAATTGTGCATCTAGCTAGGAAATCACCGAACTTTGTAGCATTTCCAACTTTCTCTGCTCCAACTTTTAATGGGGGGTATATGTAAATTTGATTGTATCACTGATCTCCAAAAAAATTTCCAGAAGTGCACTTGCTAAATTTATAGTTACCGTTGATAGGAGCAACTTTCTAGCACATTTATGACAGACTAGTATGACAGAGAAAAGACCACACTATCTTTTATTAATTGGAGTAGTTGCACACTTATAATTATTTTAGTTGCATAGTAATTATAATATTTACTATACTCATCTAACTGCACAAACTCAAGCCTAGGTTAGAGAATTTGGAGCGGTAATAAATATGAGAGTATGAGAAAAATAAATGAGTTGGTGGACTATTCAGCCTCCTAGAGATTGATTTATTTGTAGACAAATTTTTATGCTAGAAAACTATTTATTTAAGGACAGAGAAAGTATTTAGGATGGAGGGAATACTCCTTAAAAGTGGTACAATAAAAGATCTGTTTTTAAAACCGATCCCAATAAATAATCCCTTAATATGTCAAATTTTCTTTCAAGTTGACTAGGTTTGTAGAAAATATTAGCAATATTTATATCTTTAAATTATAAATGTATATTCATATACTAATGTAATGATACTTATTATACACTATGAGTATTAAAAGTCTTTTGTCTATATTTGATTAAAGTTGAAAGTATTAGCCTTTTTGAGAAATGAGACCACTCTTTACACCACGGATGGAGCACTCCTTAGAGGTGTCGTTGAAAGAAACTATATCCTAAAACAGACCATGGATCACTAACCAAAAAAAAAAAAATTGTGTTGCACTGTTGTTGGCACATTTAGGCCTATTTAGACCGATTATTATTGGAAAAATTTTAAAATGTAAAGAGGCACTTAATCGTGGACGGAGGGAGTACTTTTTTTTGCCATCATGGATGACTTAAGGGACGATCCAGAAGCTAGAAAGGGACGGATAGGCAAGCATGTAGCTGAGAGGAAGGAAGCCAGGAGAAAGGTGGCAAATTTTCAACTGGGGTGCAAAATTTCTACTGGGCCTTGTTTAAATGGTGAGAGGAGAGAGATTGAAAAGTCCTGTAGCACTTCGTTTTTATTTGGTAAATATTGTCCAATCGTGGTCCAACTAGGCTCAAAAGATTCGTCTCGTGATTTACAACCAAACTATGCAATTAGTTATTTTTTTATTTATATTTAATGCTCTTTACATGCGGCAAATCATTTGTGAGAGGAGAGAGATTGAAAAGTCATGTAGCATTTCGTTTGTATGTGGTAAATATTGTCCAATCGTGGCCCAACTAGGCTCAAAAGATTTGTCTCGTGATTTACAACTAAACTGTGCAATTAGTTATTTTTTTATTTATATTTAATGCTCTTTATATGCGGGTATAAATTGATGTGATGGAGAGAGAGTGGAAAAACTTACAAGTTGCAGGTGCATCTGGCCTCGTTTAGATGCAAAAGGCTGGAAAAAGTTGCAACTGTAGCATTTCGTTTGTATTTGGTAAATATTGTCCAATCGTGGTCTAACTAGGATTAAAAGATTCGTCTCGTGATTTACAACACAACTGTGTAATTAGTTATTTTTTTCACTAACATTTAATGCTCCATATATATGGATAGAAATTGATGTGATGGAGAGAGAGTGGAAAAACTTGCAACTTTCAGTGAAACTTGCGTGTAACTAAACGAGGCCCTAAACAAGGCCAGGAGTGGAAGCACAAGCTGACAGGTAGTCAAGCAAAGCAGTCTGTTGTACTCTTCTACCGGGAGTGGGGAGTGCAAACCAACCAGTTTAAGACACTCGGAGGTGGACTGGTGGAGTAATCTCCACCATATTCCCTCCGTCCCTTTTTAACCGTCGCAAGAAATAAATGTCGACAATATTAATAAATACTAAATATAATCGATTAGTATTATAATTAGTACCATCGAAAAGATTTTTAGATCTAGTTTTTTAATAATTTTATTCGGAGACATAAACATTAAATATATTTTCTACAAATCCACGAAAATACACGGTGACACTTAGAAAGAGACAGAGGGAGTATATTGCTTCCCATGCCGGTTTTCCATCCATTCCGGCATCTTCTGATCTGCACCAGTAGTTCTGTGATTGGATACAAAAATCTCCTCACTAGTCGTCCCCAAACTACCACGCCGGACGTTGATATCGGCAGCAACGACAGCCATGGCCGCGGCGCCGGAACAGCAGCAACTACCTGCAAGGGCGTCCTCGCCATCCCTTTCTATATTTGTTAAAATATATTCATCTATTAATCTAATGATACTTCTATATTTGTTTAGAGTTGAAAGTATTTGCTAAATGAGACTAACACTCTTTACAGCACGGAAAGAGCGCTCCTTTAGATCTAAACCAAACCCGCACCAATCCAAAGCATGTATATTTGAAAGTTAAATCCAAACTAAACTAGACCGTGACTTCAATCATCCACACCAAACCAAACCACTTGTACATTCGACCCATTAGAATACATTTCCAACACACCAATTTACTGGCACCTCATGCTATTGTTTATATTTAGTCATAAGCAAAAGCAAAAAATGAATAGATAGAATAAAAACTTATTATTAACTTTATTATTGACGGTCAAGCCAAATCAGTCCACTTTAAAAGAGCCCAAACCAAACCAGCCCAACAACCTTCTTAGCTTGTTTCACCCCAAACCAATACAGCCCAAAAGCAAAACTAAACCAAAAAACCAGGTTTAACCTAAACCATTGTCAGGTTTTATTTAGAAGTGTCGGTGAAAGGAAATATATTTAGATATGTATGACTAACCGAAGAAAAGGCAAAGGTTTCTCATTCCCCCTATTTTTGTCGTTTTCTTTTGGAATTGAGGTATGACTGCCGTCATGGATGACCTAAGGGACCATGGGATATGGATAGGCGAGCATTAAGCTTGCAGGAAAGCCAGGAGAAAGGTGGCAAATTTTCTACCGGAAGTGGGAGCACAAGCTCAAATTTTCTATGACAATTCTGCACTCTCCCATTGGCATTGGACAGGGAGTGCGAAATTGGCGTGCCCGACCAGTTAAGGCACTCGGAGGTGGACTGGTGGATTAGACACCTCCATCACGCAGATACAGTATATCGCCTCGCATTTGTCGCATTGCCAATATCCATCCATTCCGGCGTCAGCAGATCTGCACCAGTCAGTAGTTCTGTGATTCGATCCAAACATTTTCCTCACTATAGACGTCCCCAACTACACACTGCGCCCGCGCGCAAGCACCACGCCCGACGTTGATATCGGCAGCGGCGACAGCCATGGCCGCGGCGCCGGAACAGCAGCAACTACCTGGAAGGGCCTCCTCGCCATCCCCTGGCCTCCGCGTACACGACACCACCCTCGTGCCACCGTCTCCGTCACCGCCGGAGACCTCGCTGCCGCTCACCTTCTTCGACGTCTTCTGGCTCCACTCCCCGCCCGTCGAGCGCCTCCTCTTCTACCGCCTCGCCCCCGACGCGGACGTCGCCACCATCATCTCCAGCCTCAGGGACTCCTTGCACCAGGCCGTCCGCGCCTTCTACCCGCTCGCCGGCCGCATCCGCCTCGCCCCCGGCACGTCCGACCGCTACGAGCTGCACTACCAGCCGGGTGACGCCGTCACCTTCACCGTCGCCGAGTGCGACGGCGACGACGCAGACATCGACGGCCTCACCACCGACGAGCCCCGGGAGGTTGCCAAGATCGCGACGCTCGTGCCGCCGCTGCCGGAGGGCGGCGGGGTGTTCGCGTTGCAGGCCACGCTCCTGTCCGCGCGCCGCGGCCTCGCCATCGGCGTCACGGTGCACCACGCCGCCTGCGACGGCTCGGGCTCCACGCACTTCCTGCACACCTGGGCGGCCGCCGCGTGCAGCGGCGCCGAAGCGCCGCCGCCGCCGCCTCCTGTCATCGACCGGACTCTGCTCCCCGACCCCAGGGGCCTGTACGACGTCTTCCAAGGGGCGCTGAGCGCCGACGAGATGGAGTTCGTCAAGATGTCCGCCGACCAGCTCATCGCCACGTTCGTCCTGTCCAAGGACGACCTGAAACGCGTCAAGGAGGCCGTGGCCGACGAGGCGGCGAGGCGCCGCATCGCGCCGCCCCGGTGCTCCTCTCTGGTCGCCACCTTTGGCTTGGTCTGGTCGTGCTACCAGCGAGCCAAAGACAAAGAGAGCAGCGGCGCCGGCGCCGGCGCCGGGGCGGGGGCGGAGCAGATGACCTGCTTGCTCTTTCCCGTCGACCACCGCTCGCGGGTGAAGCCTCCGCTGCCGGACAAGTACTTCGGCAACTGCGTCGGCCCAGCGTTCGCGCTGGCGCCAAAGGGCGAGCTGGCGGCGGCCGGCGCGGCTGGCCTATTCAACGCGTGCGCCGCGGTCGCCTCCGCCATTGACGAAGCTGTGCGCGACATCGGGACACCAGCCATGGACGTGTGGATGGACCGCATCAAGGAGGTAGGCGCGATGGGTACACTGTCCGCGGCTGGCTCGCCGAGGTTCCGCGTCTACGACCTGGACTTCGGATTCGGCCGGCCGGCGAAGGTGGATATCGTGTCCGTGGCGAGGACCGGGGCGGTGGCGATGGCGGAAAGCCGGAGCGGCGACGGCGGGATGGAGGTGGGAGTCTCCCTGCACCCGGCTGGCATGGAGAGGTACCGGAAGTGCTTCGTGGACACCATGGCGTGGCTCCACCACCGGAACAGTGATGACTGATGAGTGTGACCACTGCTCACTGCTGATAATACATGCATGGGTGGTGGAGGGACGAGTGTTCTTTGTCCTCTAGAGAGCAATCAGATAAGTACCTGTCGTGACGACAAGCCAACAAGATATTGAGATGAGCCTTCTCTGTAGCACCACGCCACCATAGAGGAGTTGCTTTTATATGTAACGGAGTCTTGTGAAAAAAACATTATTATTACCACTTTTGTATTAATAGTACATAATTGGTTTCTGCAGTACACAGTATTTTCCCGTTGTTCTCACCTTTCTAAAAATCAAACGGATTTAATTTTGACCAAATGTATACAAGAAAAAATATTAATGTTTATGGTATATAATTATTATTAGATAGACCGTTGTTGCGGTATCATTTTCGATACAATATATATGAGCGACCTCCAACACAAAAGTTTTGCACAGAGCTTGGTTCATTATTCCGTGGGTTAAAAAAACGAAAATGAGTAAAGTGGCTTCAATATCTATGGCTTCGTCCTCTTAATCCAATGCAAAATGTTGCCAATAAACTACTACAGTTGGCGAAGAACTCTCAACCACCTCTTGACATAGAATATATACCACAAGGCAAGCTCTATGTATAATACCTCCGTCCCCGTAAACATGTAATCGTGTGATTTGAATCTTGTCTCCGAATTCATGTGAAGATCAGCCTTAGATGGGACCCACTAATTAAAAAAAGAGGGCTTCGTACATGCAATTGGAAAGTGAGGCCACCCGTCGTACGCCTGGCCCCATCCATCCATCCACCTGTCCTTCTCCCAGCCTCACGCATGAATAAAAAAAGGAGAACACCGCGTCGGAAGACTCCAGATGCAGCGGGCTGTGCAACAAAAAGCAGGGGTACATGCGTAATTTCGCCTCCCCACTAATTCTACCTCGAAACTCGAGATTCCCACGCTTTTGGAGACGGAGGGAGTATAAACGGACCACAAGATCACCCCGAACGGTCCACAAGTACAACACGTCACCCTGGTGGAACACAGGGACAAGGACCTATCCACTGTTGGGTAGCACATGTTTCCACTGTGTTGTACTAGTATTCCCTGCTCGAGGCACGTCCTCTCCTATGTAGGTAGGTGGCATGTCTCACACAGGTGGAATGATGGCGAGATTGTTCGGCAGCACTTATAAGTTGGCTGATAACTTAAAATACTGTTGAAATAACTAATTTTTTATGAGAAAAAATATTGCTAGCTGGTAAGTTAAAACAGTCTTTTAGCTGAAACGAACAAGCTCGGCATAGCAAGGGATACCTCACTGATGGGTCGCAATGGTATTGTCCTCTTATGGAAAAGGCTATACCTTAGCGGCGGTTATAAACAAGCTTATTATTTTTTCCTGACTCATCGTGGAGTTAGGGAAATGGAAGGACTCATGGAAGATCAATCTCTACCCATGCTCTTGTTCATGTCTACGCCTATGTTTAGCTTATCTAAACCCATAGTAGATGTTTATCTTTACTTTGTGTTCGTGCAACTCAACTTTATTACCTTGATATAGGTTCAAAACATGCTTCTCATTTATTATTTTGGGTAATCCTGCACTTTATGTCAACATATATAATAATTATGCATAAATATATTAGTGATAGATGTATTTTTTAAGGTTTGTTCGAAAAGATCAACAAGGCCGAGAGAGTTGAATAGACTAATCATGAAATTTATTTAATATTTTAAAGTAGCAGATTAGCAATGTTCTAAACTATCGAAAGTGTTTGAAAGATCTAGAAACAATGAAAGACTACAAACCACTAGCAGAAGTGCTTCAAAAACATATCATCGAAAAACACAAGCAAAAGTGCTTAAAAAATGCATCGTGGAATGATCACACTTCCTTGGGAGTGTGAAGATCCTCTTGGTAACCTTCGCTTGAAATAAAACGTCACTAAAAAAATATATTGCAGTGGAAAACCTAATGGGGCAACAGAAAAAGAGAACAAGGAGATAGATGCATCTTAACAATAAGCACGGAAGACATAAGGATTTAACATGAGATTTGACCACAACACCAAGGTGTGCCTGCATTATTATTGTCGATCAAAAGGTCTTGAGCCTTGTGTGCCTCAAAAGGGTCTTAGTCGAGCAGGCCTGTAGCAGCTGCATTCTTCTTCCTCGAGTGAACGACTACTTCAAGCCTCTTCCCGCATCAAGCTTGGATCGACTACTTCGAGCATGCCATCATGACCAAGACTGATGATGGTAACAATGTTCTACCTGCCTTCCACTCGGGTTTCACTCAAGGGTACAATCTAAACTTTTCTCTAGCACATTTGCTTATATGTGTTGTGGATATGTGGGCATGATATAAATGCTATTGCCTTGTTTGATAGCAGATCTGCATATTTAATGAACAGATTGCTCATGCTCGCTTGTGTCATACTGAATGCGATGTCTTATTTTTGGATTAAAGTATGTTGTAAAATGACTAAACATTCAACACAGCTTTGTTGTTGTCCGGGATTGGTTTTGGACTTTCTCTAGGCAGCTTTGGGTGGAGACCGAGCTCTTTTGTAGGCACGACATCATACGTCAAGAAGGTAGTGTGGGGGGTTGGTGAGGACTGCACACATGCATAACACAAATCGAACCACGATGTACATCAACGACAAAGAAAAACAAACGAAATCCTTGATCGCGACACATGGTTCGTAGAGTTTGGTGAGATGATTTTCGCCTTGTTATTAGTCACTAGGAAATATACCCGTGCGTTGCTACGGGTGAACGGATGCATGTTTTATTTTTTTTTATCTTACTCTATTGTGTCTTTAATTTGAGAAGATAATTTTTTCTCTTTACTAGATATTATTTTTTATTAAGTATGTTGCGAGTTTAGTGATTACAATGAAACCAGTCTACATGATGACCTCGCTCAAAATTGCCAGAATATAGACCTTATCAGATGAAGTGTTATTGATCTATAATGAGAGTCTTTTTTTAAAAAAACTTGAATATCTATAGTGTGTGTCGATGCATTGAAAATTGATGAGATTTTTCTAGAATATTATTACAATCGTGGATGTAGTTGTTTTGGCCATTGTTTTAACAGATCCGTTTAAAGATGATGCTTGTGCTGATGATATATTTTTATATCGACATAATTTATCTTGGAGGAGAATAATTGATATATGAGGAGAATAATTGATATATTCCTTTTTTTTTTGTCGATGTACAATATAGGCTCTCGACGAATAGCGTGAGTTTAGCTTGGGTCTCATAGGAGCCTCTTTTGGCTTTGATTTTATATGTGTTGCCACGAGGCATATTAGAGCGAAATTAGAATAGGCTTCGTATTGGAAAATATTTTTTTAGAATTATTAGCTAGGGAAAATAGAATAGGCCCATTTCTTTAATACGGATTCGGCCAGAAAAATGGATGGGTTAATATTGATCGGTTGCACTATTTTGTTACATATATGAGTGTGACCCACACAATTATCAAAAAATATTCAGCTAAAATCGGCCCTCATTTGATAAGATACTTTATACATATGCATATACTATACCTCTTCTTGAATTTGGATTAGAATCGGGATTCGTGGTTTATGATGAGTCCGAGTCACATCTACAAACCAAATATGTTTTGGAATCGGACTCTGTATTGTGCTAGACACGACCTATTCTAACTCATATGAGAGCACATTTAATTTGAGGAGTTCTTGTCTTATTGAAGTTGTTTGATTTGGATTTGTATAGTATTTGGCTCCGGAGTTGTTGCTTTATTGAGGTAAGTGTGATCTGAATTTGCATCGTTGACTTATATTTGGGATGTGAGACAAGATCCGACTCTCTAGATACTCGGAGAGGCTAGACCACACCCGTGTGCTGCAACGGATAAAAAAATCAAAAGTTAATTAAAAATGAGGACGTGTTGCACATTTATTAATATTTTATCCATTTTAAGCTATTTTTTGTTCATCACTTTATTTTATCATTATTTCGACCTAAATATGTGATTTTTTTCAAATTTCCGAATCAAAGGAGTACGTGATGGAGTCAATTGCTATTACTTTTTTTATTCATATTCTTTTTCCCCTATAATATATGTAATTGCTTTTTTTCTATAAACCGGAGGAGTTCGTGACAAAGTCCATTGCTATTTTTAAACTTTTTTTTTCGTTCATCACCTTATTCTACTGTTATTTTCTGACTTGATGAATATGTGGTCTTTTCAGAGTCCCGAATCAGTGACGTAAGTCCATTGCTATTATTTTTTAATCATATTCTTTTTTCGCCAATAATATGCGCTTTTTTTCCTTTTTCCCCTACAAACCAGTGGAGTTCGTGACAAAGTCCATTGTTATTTTCTTTCCTGTTCTTTTCCCTATATGGTTGATTTGTTTTCCTTTTTTAATAGTCCTTTGTCTTGCATCTAATCCGAAGGAAATATTAATATTATCTTGAGAGCTTTTTTGTTCCAATATGTTTTGGAATCAGACTCTATATCAACCATCGCTACATGCCATCTATTCTAACTTGTATGCACACAGAGGGAGTTGTAGAGAGACATACATAAATAGTTTTTACATCCGTGTAGTTAGTTAGAGGAGACTATAACAAAAAAAAAAAATGGGCTAAATTGTCTTTTTTATTATTAGAGTATATAGATATATCTTATTATTTATATTTGATTCGATAACAAATTGCTCACGATTTCAATTTAAGGATTTGATTTGTGGAATTATTGATGGTTCCAGTTCTAAGAAGAATATGTTTTATTAATCAAAACACTACCAGCAACTTAATGGCAATATTAGTTTATGACGAAAGGGAAGGTTCAAATGCCCATGATATTAAATTTATCAATTTTTATAGTTATATAGAGAAAAGGATATATATACATATATATGTATGTATGTATTAATTAAAAAAATTTAGCAGAGCAGGCTGAAAATACAGAGGGATGACGGGAAAGAACAAGAAGCAAAGAAAAACAACAAAAAAGAGAAAAAAAAAAGAACAGAAAAACTAAACAAAAACATACTGTAACATCCCATGTTTTGAGAACACCAAAATTTTAAACTTTTTAAAATTTTTTCCGCAATGTGTGGAGCATGTAGTTGTTAGGACCGACTAGGTCAAACGCAGGAGGATTTAGTTAGCAAATCATCGCTTTCATATAGATATGACTGTAGGAGTGTGTCTCGGTTCTTGTGATGATTTTAGGTTTGTGTTTATTTGATGTTTAGAGTGCACAAGTCCATAGCAAAATTTCCTGAAAAATCCCTCTCCTTAATCCGTCTCAAATCCGAGTAACCGAAAAGAGACAAACTCCTCCTCCTCCCTTTTAAATTCCTCTCATGATCTTTTGATCTTTCTCAGATTACCCTCTGGTTTTCATTTCAAATCCACCCCCCCTAGAATCTTTTTAAACCCTTTCTAAATCCATCTCGAAACCTTTAGAGGAATCAGGAAACCTTTCCCTCCTCCTTCCCTTTACCTTGGGCCAAAACTCCTCACTCCTTTCCTCCCCAGGCCCAGACCGGCCCACTCCCCTTGCCTTCCCCCTCTCCCTGTCCGGCCCACGCAAGCACCAACAGCAGCACCACTCCCCAGCAGGCCTGGCCCGCAGCCGCGCCCCTGCCCCCGGCCATGGGCCTTGATTGGCCGCAAGGCCCATCCCTCGCGCGGCCCACCAGGCCCGGTTCGGCGCGCCCCAACCAAACCCTAGGGGCAGGAGCGCCTCCAGGGAGGCCGCCGCCGCTGCCTGGGTGGGAGCCGCGCCCTGGCTTCCGCGCTGGCTGCCTCCCGATGCCCGCCACGCGCGCCTAAGGCTGCACGGACGCCGAGGATGGTCGCAGCACCCACCCCCAGCCCTAGCAGCGTACTATAAAACCCCACAGCCGCCATCGCCTCCTCGTTTTCCTCCCAGCCGCCGCCACCATCTTCCCCTTCCTCCCTGCAGCTTCTTCGCGCGACCGCGCAGGCCAGCAGCCCCGCGTCGCAGTCGCCGCGTCGGGCCCGCCTCGCCGTGCCGCGCGCAGCGCCCTGCGCTCGCCACGCCGCGCAGCTGCGCCGCACAGGCCGCTGCCGCGCCCAGCAGGGACACGCCGTGCGCAGTCGGCCGGCGCCTAGCTGCAGCTGCCTTCCCCGGGCGCCGCCTCCATGTTCTTCCTCCTCCCTCTCCGCTCCGTCGCGCGACCACCTCGCCGACGACGGCCGTGCCCTAGCCCGTCGAGCGCGCCGCAACGCTCTGGCTCGGCGCAGCGAGCCACGTGACACCGCGTCGCGACGTCGGCCGGTCGGGCTCCGCCTCGGCTCGTCTGCCCCGCCGTCGCCGGTCTTCCTCGCCAGCGCCGAGCTCCAGCCCGACGGGCGCGTCCTCGACCACGCCGAGTGTCTCCAGCACCGTCCCCGTGCTGCACCCCCACGACCGCCAGCCGGCTATCGGCGTCAACCACCAAGCCGCGTCGCACGGTGCTCGTCCTGCCTCGACGCGCCGTGACGAGTTCGTCGAGCCCCGACGTCGAGCCGCCTCCCCGCTCCACCGCGTCGCGCACGGCCATGTCTAGCCCCGCCACGACGCCGGCCTCGTCTACACCGACGCAACCAGCCAGCGCCTCGCCGCGCCATCTCCGACGAGCACGGAACCGCGCTGCACCGAGCCGACCGCGGCGTACTGAACCGCGACGCCGCGCGCACGACACCACCACCTGGGCGCCGCGGAACGCTGCGCCGCGCCGTCGCCGCTGCACACCTTCACCGCGACACCGCAACGTCACCTTCGGCGCCGTCAAGCCACCATCGCTGCCAGGCATCGCCAGGCCAGCACCCCACCACCTCGGCCGTCCACCACGGGTAGCAGCACCATGCCACAGCCCTTCGACCATCACCAGCGAGCCGCTGCCCAACGCCGGTGAGCTACCATGGCCCAAGAACCCACCTTTCTCCTTTCCCGTTGACGTTGAACTGAGACCGGCCTTCGTGCTGCTATTCTTCACCTCCGCAGGGAAGCCGGCCACCCTTCGCCGCCTCGCAGCACATTCCGGCCAGGCCCGGCTTTCTCCGGCCAGTCGCAGCCACCACTGGCCAGGCTGCAGCCAGCCGCAGCCGGCCACGGCCAGCCGCTGTCAGTCGGCAGCAAGCCCCAGCTGGCCGTAGGTGGCCAGAGCTGGCCAGACGTGGCTACAGCAAGCCGCCGCTGGCCACCAGCCTCCTGATACCTCCGGCACCTTCTCCGATGAAGCCCGGCCGATCCTCTACCCAAAGGTCGAACCCTTGCTTGCCCGCCGACGCCGTTCCGACGTCGACAAAGATCTCTCTTTCTTTACTCATGCACACTCATGCTTGTCATACATGCATATACACTATCTCTCCATGCACGTGCCGTGCCTTCGGCCCGGTCTATTCCCTCCTCGTCTTATGGATGTGTACTCCGCTTGTGCTAGTCGTGTCGATTTGGTTCTTATGTTGTGAGGTTGCCTCTTGTGTGTTATGTGGTGAATGCCCGTGGACCGAGCCTTCGAGCCGGTTGAGAGCGATGTGTGAGGCGTGCGATCGCGGGTTCGCCCGCCATGGTCGTAACGCCGAACACATCCCTTCTATCGTACACTTTTAGTTCTCTGTCATGCTACTATTGTTGCGACTGATTCGCCCTAGAACATGGTCATTAGGGACTTAGCGATGCGGATATTACCCGTGATCCGATGAGCCCTCATGACCTAGTCTAATGGGAGATGAGATAGGAAGCGATAGTTGTGATATGACGAGAGCCTACCCGTAGGTAAAGCTTATGGCCACGAGTCATCTCGCCATGACCATTGGGCTCTACCTCGTTCCCCCTCTCTTACTTTCTCTTACTCTTTTCCCAAACCACCTCGTATGCTTGTGCCATGTAGACCATAGCATTCCTTCGGACCTAGCGGTGACAACCGCATCGCTATGGACCCTAGGAATAGCATTGTGCCGCCCTAGGAGCATGGAGGTCGTGGTGCCCTACGAGTTGGTGTGGATTGCGGAACCGTGCGAGACGTTCGTCTCTTTTCTTCCGACCACCATCCTTAGCCATGATGGGAAGGTCGAGAGAGTGCGGAACCATTCTTCCCCTTTTATTCTCTTTCGATTCTCGCTAATCCAGTAAGGCGTGGATCGAGTCCTTTTGTTTGGCTCCTTCGATCAGTGACCATTACTATGTCACGTAGATCGAGGTGTCGAGGACCCAAACCCTCTCTTCTTTGATTTTTATGCCCGACGGTGTTCTTCTATTGCTCTTGCTATTTTGATTCCATTTCTCCGATTCCGCCGATTGCAATGGCGAGTGGATCAAAGGAAGGCGAATCTCACCTTTTCTCTCTTGGGTCCTTCGTGCTTAACCCCTCGTATGTTTGTGCCTAGAATAGACCATGACATCCCCGAAGTTCTCGCGGTGACAACCGCACCGTTAGGAGCTCTAGGGCCGCCTTTTAGTGCATTTAGTGCACCTTGGTCGAGGTACCCTACATGTGGATTAGGCACTCGCGCTCTCTTGTGCGTCGCCCCTCTCCGATGCCCTACCTTTTGCCGTGGCATGTGCATAGGAAGGAGTAGACCACCGCTCCCTCTCTTTTCTACCCTTTATTTTTCCTCGCTAGCCCGTTCTGTTCGATTCCGTCTTAGCCATGATGATTGGATCAAAGATCGGACTACCTCTTCTAGTTAGCGAAGCTAAGGTCTATGTCTTGTTCTCGGACCATGTGAGTCGACCCGATCGATCGTTGGTAAACCATCCTCACCGAGGATGTGACCGAGGCCGCGGCATGGACATGCCCGCCTAACTCCTCTTCCCCCCTCGTCGTGCTACTCTCTTCTCGGCTCCCGACGTTGTTGTGTCGTGTGGGTCGAGAGGACCTATAGTCGCTCCTTTGTTGTTCGTGTCCCAATCTCTTTTGCTACCGTCGGCTACCATGACGGGTAAGCTAAAGAGCCTCATAACCAAGTCACAATTCCTCTGTTCATGTTAATTGTTCTTACTCGAATCTTATGTAGTAGTTGTGACTTACGGGTTAGAGGCTACAAGGGCCAAACCCCCGCTATTCCTATTTCCCTTTTTCTCTCCTCGCTTGTGACCCTCCAGGTCCTCGCCAATTTCCATGACGTCCGGATTGGAAGGTCGCAACCGTGGTGTTTGGTTAAGTTAAGCTAGGATCAAGGCCTTTTCTTTTGAAGTCGCATGTGTCGACACGATCGACCGGGGAAGTACTAGCTATACCATGGTCGTGATCCGGGCTTGTGCTTAGCAGACAACCACTTCTATTTATTTGAGCCCGAGGATCGGACACTCTCCGCGAGGGCTAAGTCTTTCGGTGTTGGTTTGGTATCTAGTTCCTTCTATATCTCGTTGCTTTTTGGGTAGTATTGGATTTTGGTTAGGGATTGATTGCTCTTTTGCATTGTTTGTCACTATATCGAGGTAGTTGCATCACGGTGACGATGGATAGACCGGAGATCCGCTTGGGAGGAGACACGAAGAGCAACCAGATGTGGATGACTATGGATTGCTATAAACAGGTGCCACATCCCACCCAACCTCGTAGAATCCTATTAGGCATGCAATTATGTAGCTGCTAGCGCTTTACTTTATACAAATGAACTGTGATAGGATGCATGGTAGATTGCTTGATAAGCCATTACCTTGACGCAACCTTTCTCCTGCACACCCGCTGCTAGGATAGATGCTCGCCTACCTCCTGATACTTGCTACACACTTACACTTTACTCATACATGCTTGTGTGTGGCTAAGGCACGTGGTGCCGTGAACCGGATAAAGGGGGATAACGTGGGAGAGATCTTGGCGTGTGTCTTGGGTGTGGGGTGAGGGTTGTGTCGACCGGACAGATCTACGACGAGTCGGGGGACAAGTCTTGCCGGAGGAGTGTGATCTGGGCACTCCCTATGTGAGAGAGTACCGTGGCGGGTACATGTGATGTGAGTAGATTCCGGGGTGGAGTGCCTTTGTGGGACGAATCCTCGGAATGGAGGTGCCATCGATGCATGGGCGCCGAGCCCCCTTGTGAAGATATCTGTCCGGTCCCTCTAAGGACCGATTGGGCGAGTATGCGGCTCATGGGACTCTTTCGTGCACACCACTGTCTCGAATGGGCGGGGTCCGACTTGACGACTAGCTGGCCCCCCGCCGCTACTACTAGGTTGATAGGTGATAGTGTAGGGAGGTGCGGTGCCGAGACCCACACCCTCCCGAGAGACGTGGTATCCCCCGGGATCGGTACCACGCCTCCGTCTCGGCGTCTTGGGTGGATCTCCGGGTGCCCCGTGAGCCGAGTGGTAGAGTGGCATCGGGCCGGTTAGGGCGGCGGCTTGGTATCGGCCTAGACGAGGCATCGTCGATGATGGCGATCTTGTGGTTCAGTGTACAAGCTCTGCAGAGTTACTAAATCTATACGTATAGCCGTGTCCCCTGCATGCGGACATTCCCTACGAGTACCCTCATTCGTTATAGTGAGTGGAGTCCTTTTCTCTTCTCCCCCCCGGGTGTTGTTGGATTCCGGCTTAGGCCGTTGAGGCAAGGAGGAGGCGGGAGTCTTCCTTGCCGACTAGAGAGTGAGAGTGTGGTGAGATGTGTGGATGTGGATGTGGATATGGATGGGATGGATGGATGTATGGATGAGATGGGTTAAAACTTGATGAACTACATTATATTTATGTTATGAATTTGCATAGGAAAACTACTGACCAAATATAGGCCTTTTCCTCTACCCTTGCATTCCACTTACCACATAGCAAAGCAAAGCATAGGGTGGGAGCTAGTGGCCGATTACAAATCGTCATCGATAGAGTTGAGCGTGTTTGGTACCCGAGGAGGACTATGACGATAATGGAGTTTGGAAGAATTAGGTGGTCCCGCCCCTACACTCAAGTTTGGTTAAGAAGATCAAGTCGACGCTCACGATATACTACCCCGACTCGATGATCGTTTGTGAAGGAGGAGCCTTCATCATTTGTGGCGCCACGTCTACTCGATATTGACTTGTGCGCGTTGATCGCTAGGATACTTTGTATCTAGGTGTGTCTACAAGTGATGTAAAACTCAGAACTTGTACCTTTTCACGATGTATGAACTGTGGTATCAACTGTAAATGATGTACTCTGTGGATTTCCCTTCGTGGAAATCGCGGGTCGTTTCACATACATACTCAACAGTCAAGACACGGAACCTTATCCCTTTCCTCACGCACATCCCCCGTCGTCTCGTAGTCTTATGGACTCGGCATCGCCGCCGCCGCCGGCATCCTCCGCCCCTCATCCCTCCGCCCTTCCCAGTGCCAGCCTTGCCCTTCCCCATGCCAAGCTTCCTTTGCTCCTCCGGCGTGCCAGCGTCCATGCCGGCCTCCTTGCCCCTCCTCATGGTGGTCTTCTCATCCAGCTTCACCCTTCCCCAGTGCTGGCCAGAGGCCCTACCCCTACCCGTTCGTCGCGGAGTGCCGCCGCCGCTTCATGCGACGCCATCCAGGGGCAAGTGCGCTGGCCCCTAGGACGCCGTTCCATGCTGGAAGCAGCCTCTCTCCCCACTCGATGCAGTTGCCATGCCTTAGCACCTCCCTGGCTCCCTGCACCTCCGCGGTAGCCTCGTCTATTTTGGCCTTGCTCGTGCTGTCGTCGTCTTCCTGCCTCGTGTCGCCGTGGTGTCGTTGCCCTGCCTCGCCCACGCCTCCCTCTCCCCATCCAGCGCCATGGCCTTCGGTCGTCTAGATCAATATCGACCGGCATTGATTTTATGCTCGACTTATGAGTACATATGGTTCTTGGCTTTATTTGGCATATGATTTTGTTTTGGATTCGATCAGGAATCTGAATTTGGTTTGGTTCATTGGCTTCCAAATTATTGTTGGCTCACTCGTGTCAGGTTCGCACAGGAGTCGAACATGGAAACGGCGGTCTCAGGCATGATTTGTGGCTGGAAACAATAATATATTAAGGCCAAACCAGGGAGGCTGCGAGGTTACGCCTGGAATAGCGTTTGGCGATGCCCGGCAGAGCGACGGCCCCAACCAAAGACCGCACGAAGTAAATCTCTTAACTTTATCTCCAATCCGAATCGATCTCTTAGTTGGACGAAAAAAGAGGTGGACGAAAAAAGGTGAACCAAAAAAACAGGCTGAAAGTTTTGCCTCTTTATTATTAGGTATAGATATATAAGATCCAATTGTCCGTTCCACGTTTTTCTCCACTTCACGACACAAAAACCAATCGTGGGACGGTGAATCTCTCAAAGCAAGAACCCATTTGCCTTGGTGAGAGAAACTTTGTAGGGACTAGGGACGATGGCCTAAGGCTATCCGCACTCATCGTCTTCTATTTCTCTCCTCTATACTGCCTAGTCAGCAAGATTCTCTCATCTATATCCAATTCTTCCGCACCCATCCATCCTGTATATCATACTCTATCCACTGTGGGGTCCACTTGTCACTTTATCTAAATATATTTATGTGGGATCTAGTTTTGAAGGATTAATTGCAACGAATTTAATGATGCAATCGGAATTTAATTTAGGTTTTTGGTTTATGAGTTATAGTATTTTTTCTACTTGTACAATGTGGGGTCTGCTCAAGATTCTTTTTTGCATGGCTTGCTTCTGCCTCGTTTGTCTGGTGGAGCCGCTGCATGCGTGTCCCGTAGCGGACGTCCGGGACTCCGCTGGCTATTCCGGACAGCCCTTCGTTCCGGGCGAGGTAGCGCACCGCGCTGCAGCTCTTTCTCCACGCCAAATACACTACAGGATGGTGTTCCCGGACCCGCTGCAGTTAGTCTAATCCCCTCTCGTCATGACTGACGGCCCACAGGAATGACAGGGAGGCCATACCCTGCAAAACCGGTCTGGAAATGTAGAGCTGCCGCCATCACGGCCCCGCCTCATGTGCCTTGTCGCCGAACACCCTCTCTCTGGCCTTCTCTGCCTGCGAGCACAACAAGCGCGATGCACCATACATGAGAGAGATAGCCTTCGAAGATGACTCGATTATTTGTTTATCTTTGCTGCAATAACACAAATTGTGTGCAGCTTTGACCATGCTGATGGGATCGGAGAACTGAACGCACCATCTTGGGCCAGTCGGTGAAGAATGCGATGGCGGACATGAGCGTGGTCTGCGAGAGGGAGCCGCAGACGATGCCAATCCAGAGCCCCCTCGACCCCATGCGCAGCACAAAGCCGAGGAGGCTCGCCATCGGGATCCCCAGCAGGTAGAAGGAGCGAAGGTTCACGACGGCGCCCAGGTGCTGCCACCCGCACTCCGCGGGCGACGCCTGATGAAAAGAGACAACGGGTGGTAGACAAATCAGACGCCAGCGTTTAGAAACACATCATTAGATACAGCAAGTAACAAACCTGAGAGAATTCCTTGTAGGCAGTCAGTTACCACACTGATGCAGATCAGAGGAACCATGGCGGCGACCGAAGATATGACCTCCACCTCGCTGCTGTAAGCGAGGCCCACGAGACGCCGTGCTGCTAGAAGGATTCCGCTCACGACAATCGCGTCGATCGTGGCCATGGACAGCACCACACGAACTGCTGATCTAGCTCCGTCAGGGTTCCCAGCACCTAGTTCATTTGCTACTCGTGTGCTGTTTATTTTTTTTTGCAAGAATGATAAAAGGATGTCATACTACTTCAATTCATTTTTTTTTAAAAAAAAGATAGAGCAAGCATCTTCCATGAAAGTTAAGTTCCCCTGAAAAGTGAAATAATACCTTCCAGCAGCTCCAAGCCCAAAAGGTATAGTGAAGAGCAACGTTAAGAGTTGTGAGACTGTTACAAAAGGGTTTAGGAAAAACATTAGGTAAACAAATTATTGTCGATGCAGAATCATGTTTGCAAATATACTCCCTCCGTCCCTAAAAGAATGTCACCGCACTTACAGAGAAACAAATACTGACAATTTTAATAAATAATAAAGGGACTGACTAGTTATCTGGCAACAGAAATTTTCATTCCAAATCTGTCAAATATTCAGCCAATTAAATAAAGACAGCTCGGCCACAACTGAACCAAAAAAAAATCTGACAGACAAATAAAATAAAAATCTGTCAACAAGCACCTACGGCAACCATAACGGGTTCTACACAAAAAATCCAATAACAAAAGCAAACCCACGTAATCAAGTAAGCCTAATATAACAGCTACATAGCAAACAAGGCTTCAATGCACTATACTGCACCGTGTGTGTCCCTGAGAAAAAAACATGCTGATTAGCCATTCAGAAAGAAAAAAAACAAAAATCACATACAGCAACAACAATAAGATTGCAGCTTAATCAAAGACAAAGAACATTGAAAAAAATCTCAATCAGAGAAAAAACTGAACATACCCAGACAAAATAAATATACACACACAAAAGCAAACATACATTCAGAGAGAGTGAGATAAAGACAGAAAGAGATACACACACAATCAGAGAGAGAGAGAGAGTGAGATAAAGACAGAGAGAGAGATACACACACAATCAGAGAGAGAGAGAGCCACACACACACGTACAAATAGAAAACAAATACGGAGACAAAAAAAAAACATAACCACCAGCAGCAACTTTCCATCTAATGAATCAGCAAAAAAAACTCAAACAACAACAATGGAGAGAGCATCTAAAAGAGCTTAATCAGTAGCAAAAAAAAAAAATAGAAACACAAAGACACTAAAATATAAAAAAAAGCCTAAAAAAGGCCAAAAAAGAGGCCACTAAAAAAAAAAAAGAGAAAAGCCCATGAAAGAGACCCACAAACAGAAAAAAAGGCCCACAAAAAGGCCCATATAAAAACACTCGTCTGCCACAACCCACGAAAGAGAATCTTAAATACAAGGCCCACAGAGATCAAGGGAGCACATCTGCTCATCACGCAGCCCACAGAGATCAAGGGAGCAGATCTACTCAAACACTTGCTTGCATGAAAAGAAAACACCACAAAAAGTAGATCTACTAATCACGCAGAAACACAACAGCAAAAAAAGGGGAGGGGGTGAGATGGATGATGGAGGAGAAGAACAAAAAGATCCAAAAGGGAGCAACATCATGGGGGGCGCAAAAGCACCTGGAGAACAGGAAAAAGCCCCAGATGAAATTACAACAAAAGGTCAGTAGCAGACATACCTTTTCCATCAGGGAAAATCACTAGTATCCCTCGTCCCATCTGTAGGATGGTGTTCTTGTTTCCTCCTTTCCTCCTTTTCTGGTTAGACATGAGGTGATTCAATTTTGTATCCTGTCATGAGTGCTGTAGTAGTAAATTCAGAGCTGAAAAAGAAATAGTAGTAGAAATACACTAAGGAGCACACATGACAGAAAATCTAATTCAAACCGATGATCCGGATACTAATCTAATCCATATTGTTCTATAAAAAATATCATGGGAGTAAAAAATAAGTATGTACAAAAGCTATGTACTGTTTTTAGCTTTAAAAAACTAATATAGTGCTCGTTTCTCGCTGAATACATAATTACATTTTATTAAAACAAAGGAAAAGTACCTTGCATCAGCAGCAGGCTCAAGATGCACTCCCTGTGACAAAAACAAATGCACAATTTGAAAAAAAAATGTACAAATAGTTAGTACTTCAACTAATTTCCTTGACGTATAATATGCAGGTTATGTGTTTCACTCACAGTTAAAAATGGCTTCCCAGCATGAGTCTGCTTCGCAGCATGAGTCAAACTACAGTAAACAGGTCCGTATAAAAATAAAGCAATAAATTACCTCATTTGTCCCCTTTTTGGTAAAAAAATAAAGATAGCTTAAAAAATAATACGTGTATTGCAGGTACAAAAATCAGAAGACACGCAAATGGATATTAGTTGTACCCAGGTACATGAAGTAGATTTTATGCCTAGTGAAGTGAGTTGCAGCCAATTACTACAGCAGATGATTTCTCAGAGTAACCATGATTGGCATGAGACCGAAGACATGTCAAATTTCTTATTATACGGACCTGTGGGTACCTATACATCTCTCCTAACAGCACCAGATGCACTTGAGGTAAAAAAATGCTATTTCAATTCTGTATTACGCCATTGAAATTTCAAAGAAAATGAAAGAAAAATTACCGCCAAAAACACTAATCTGAAAAAAAATGCCTACTTCATATTTTTTTCTAAGGCATAAGCATGGTCACAACAACAAGTAGGACAGATGGGGACTACTGGGCTACTACATTAGTCAACTCAGAATTAGAAACACAAGAAGCATTGCCAAATATGGATGCAACTACATGCTATGACTGTGAAAACATAGAGGTAAACAAAAAAACCCAAAGAGTAGATAGCAAGGACAACTAAAAACAATATATCTAACTCATAGCATGACCATTGTTTTTTGCAGATACAGAATGTCGAACCTGCAGAGGAAAATGATGATGAACCTTGGAACATCGACATCTTCAAAGAAATCCATTATAGCCAACAGGGGAGGTATCTTTGCAGCAGGGAAATGACAACAATGGTGAGCAGCCACAAAACGGAGAAGCAACATTAGGAGAGGAGGGCTCAGAAAGGGATCTTGAAGATGACAAGGGGGGCAACCATACAGATATACTAGAAGAAGAAGATATCAATAATTTTTTAGAAAATGAGAGAATGACAGAAAGCCAAGGGGGAGAAGATGTGATTGAGAGCCAGTACATACCGCGAAAGGACATGGAGTTCCAATCACCGAAGAAGCACACAAGTACTTCAACCAAGACGCTTTATATGGTGGGTTTTAAGAATCAAAGCTCACCAAGCTCTCGCACACAAAAAAAAAAAAAGGAACAATGAAATCGTAAGAGTGACATTCAAGTGCAATAGACAAAGGGAACCAAAATACTTCTAAAGAAGGCAACACACAGTGAGGAAGAAATAAGCACGAGAAAGGGACACAAATGTCTTTGATAAAAAACAGATCAGTAAATGTTGTATGGTTGTCTCGAGAGAGGAAAGGGTTGTGGCAAGTTACAAGGCTGGACTTAGAACACAATCACCCAATGGATGCAGGCGTGAAATACTCTAGGGCACACAAGCATATGACGTAAGAAAGAAGAAGAAGTCGATCAGAACACTAAACGAGTGCAACATACCGAGAAAGAAGATGATGTACCTATTATCATACCTTCGAGGTGGCCTCGGAGTAACACCATATAGGGACAAGGATATTAGCAACTACAGAGAGACAAAATTAAAAGAGAAACAACTCAAAATGACATGACACAAGCTCTCTTGTATTTCACAAAGAAAAAAGAGGAGGATCCTAGCTTTTATTACAAGTTCTTAGTGGACAGCGATAGCAAAGTGAAATGTGTCTTTTGGACGGATGCAAGATCAATCGGATATTACCGGGAATTTGGTGATTGTGTGAGTTTCGATACAACGTGCGACAAATAAGTACCGCATGCCATTTGCTCCATTCACTTTGGAATAAGCGGGCATGGTTCGACTTGCATCTTTGCACGTGCATTGATTTCGGATGAGACAACAGACACTTTCAAATGGCTATTCCAAAGCTTCCTAGAAGTGATGAGAGAAAAAAAACCGAAGTCAATAATCACAGACCAAGATGGTGCAATGAGAGCTGCAATTGCATAGATTTTTCCAGCTGCAAATCATAGGAACTGTGTTTTCCACATAAAGTACAAGGCTGAAATCAAATGTGGAAGATGTCTGGATAAAAAACTAGACAATACAGAAAACTCTTTGACACTAAGAGAGGAGCTAAATGACATCATAGACAACTCATTGACAGAGGAGGAATTTGAGGTACAATGGCGGGAGGTGGTCATCAAATATAATGTTGAACATGTGAAATATATCCAGGAAATGTATAACACTAGAGAAAGATGGGCGCCAGTATGGTTTAAGCAAGAGTTTTATCCTTTCATAAATACAACAGCAAGGAGTGAAAGCACAAACGCAAGATTTAAGAGGAATGTTGGGCCTCAATATAGCATGACAAGCTTCCTAAAAGAGTATGAGAGAATTCAAGAAACAATATTTGATAATGAGGCTCAAGCTGATCATGAGACGAGCACAAAGAAAAAGGCTAAGTCATGGTCACACTATTACATGGAACATCAAGCACGGGAAGCTTATAATTTAAAGATATTTCAGAAATTTCAATGGCGGTTAAGGCGTGCTACAAAGCTGCAGGCAGATGAAGTGGAAGAAGACAAGGTGTACAAAGTATACGCAAATCAAGAACAAACAATCACTAGATTGAGAAACAGAACTTACATAGTTATGATGGACAAACCATCTCAAGACTACTCATGCATATGCTCCAAATTCCAAAAAGATGGGATATTGTGCTCCCATATCCCCGAAAAAATAATGATGAAAAAAGATATAATAAAGATACCAGAGAAATACATCATTCAAAGATGGAGAAAAAAGAGACACAAAGCTGTTTTTCACAAGACACGTGGCCTTACCGGAGGAAGCTACTCTCCTTAGATATAATAAGCTCTCATTCAGGTCACCGAGATGGTGGTGAAGGGGCAAAACAAAGAGAACAAGCTATCTACCTCGAGAAAGAGATTGACAGGATCATGAAAGAACTAAAAGAGATGAGAATACGTAAAAGAAACACAAAATGAGGCAACCAACAACGCCATCAACGGAACTTCGAGCACTCGGTCTATTGAACTACAAGATCCCGATCGAGGCAAAAAACAAATGGAAGGCAAAAAAAAGGTATACAAGAGGACAATGCCAATGGTTGAGAAAATCAAGGAGCAATGAGAAAAAAGACATACAAATGCCAAAATTGCAAGAATTCGAGGACACAACACTAGTACGTGCCCCACAAAACCAAAAGAGGCACAGCAAGGGGACATGAACAATGGTATGTACTTGAAAAAGCATTGGATTGAAAAAGTGCTTGCAGCATACCCTTTGCCCACATTTTTCCTTAACTATTAATGACTGTCCTACAATTTTCTTTTAAAAACAAGTTAACTAACAAATATCACCACGCAGGACGTCAAAAACAAGGCAAGAATGGAGGGAGAAGCAAGTGACAGAAGAGGAAAAATTGAGGAGCCAAAAAAGCACAGGAAGGCATGCATCATGTGTTAAAAAAAAGAACTTTGATGACCATAAATTGTTCCTTAGGATTTATGTATCAAGTTTGTAATGTCATGTACACCTCTACATTATGGATTGTTACTTGGGAAAATAACCTATATATAATATGATACCGTTATTGATGATCTAGGTCTCAATTATTCGAAGTTCTAGAATATTTCAACTATTTGCCACACACTAGTGGCACTCCCTTTGTCCAATGAACTACTACCAAAAAAAGTGAAAAAAAACGACTACACATCAAGCCCTCGCGCCATCCTGCAAAACCAAAAATTAAAGCAACAGGCAAAACTCACAAATAAGTATTGTAAAAATCAAATAGTTACATTAAAAAACAAAATGAATAGAAAACTAACCTGAGCAATTAAGTCCTTCACAGCAGTTATATTTGCAGTATTGTGTTTAGAAAAAACTAGTTTATTAACTATCTGTACACGAATGCTTGGAATGTCTTCTTGAGAGAACAGATGAACCAACTTGTAGCTAGAACCATAAAGCTCCATGAACTTTATCGAGGGAATATACCACAGTCAAATCTGCAAACACATAAGCACCATTTTACTAGTGTTCACATGCAGGATTTTCAAAAAATACACCAAGAAAATAAAACAACATATATGTGTTGGGGCAACGTTTTCATCAGTCTAAGTGTAATTATTTACTACTACAGCGAGCACACCGGGCAGCTCACAAAACCACGAGCAAAAACTACTAGCACTTAAAACCGTGAGTTGCCAAAAAAACTGAACCAAACTAATTATTTAGCTCTTACCCATGAATTGCCAAAAACTGAACTAAACTATTTATTAATGTGCTGCAACCACAGCCACCCCCGAGCACCACACACTACTTGCTAAAAAAAAGGCATAATACTGCCACAAAGGCACATCATACCTACAGTTATACCTATACCACCACTAAATGCATGGCTGACCTAAGCCACATCTAAAAAAAGCTACAGCTTGGTAAAAAAGTGATGCCCATTCCATACTTGAGCAGAAAAAACACACATTTCAATCAAACAACATTTCATAGAAAAAGCATATCTTACGTGTTTTTTTGTTTTGGGACATGAGGATAAGCTGCACGGAACTCAGTGAACCTCGTGTTTGGACTCACAAACATATCCCATGCACGGCAAAAACCACCTATCTGTCAAAAAATACAGCATTGGGTAATCAAAAAAAGATGGAACAAAAATACAAACATATACATCTGATTCTTACCAGCTTTTCCCTGGTATAAACACTAAAGTCTTCATCCTTTGAATGATATGAATCAAGAAACAAAAACATCTTCCTCTTCATGTCGACGACAAATAGGAACCAGTGATCCGCAAAGAGCACAGGAAAAAAAAAATCTGAAAAAAAACAAATAAAATAATTGCATACAGTTTTTAGTGGAGCAGACAGATAGATAGAAAAGCATGGAGATTTCAAATTATCATAGTTTCGATAGGATGCATCAGACAAAAAGAGCTACAAGCACGTAGGAAATTTACCAAATCACAAATTGGCAGCGGTAACACACAGAAGCAGCGCCATTGAAGCTTTTTTTCAACATTTGAGTAGTCATTCGATTCACTTAAAAACACATCCTACCAAAAAAAACAACAGATAATAAAACACAGTTATATTAAAATAACTGCAAGTGCAACTAAAAAACAAAAAAATTGCATGAGCAGAATTGTTTATAGAAAATACTTACAGCTATAGAAGAGAAAAAGTAATGCTTCGAAGACAATGTCGGGCGCAGATCAAGAAAATGCTTTCGGCAAAGAGCGTTAACAACGTAAGTGCAAACCTCTTTCCCAGGTGCCATAGATTCGCCCAAAGAGAAGTATTTCACAATGCATCCGCCTATGTTAACAACATTAGATCTAAACACAAAAAAAACACATAGCTTTAGATTTTCATGCTCCCATTTAAAAACAAAGAAACTACGACTTCAGACATGCTACAAAATAAAAGTCTTACCTGGCAAGTTTACCGTAAGCTAAAGAGCATACTGCATTATAGACCATCTTCTCCCGTGACGTCAAAGGGAACTTGGCTGACTCGGGAATGGAAATGCCAACATCATCAACTCTCAGCCTATCTTCGCTCACTACCGACATAGAAGGAGACCGCACATTCCTCACTGCAGTAGGTGTGTCATCAACTTTACTCTCCACCACATTCATTTTGTTATAATGTACAGATGTGCTCTTGCACAGCTCCTTGAGCTTATCATCTAGCTTCACCTCCTTTAGAAAAATGACACCACCATCATCCTGCATTTTTATATATAAAAAAATTACATGTATAAAAAAAAGGACATAAACCAAACTACGTTGATTAATCAAATGCAACATGTAGCTCTTCCAAACAAATATATATACTGAGAATCCACATAATTACAACATATATAAGACAAATTCACGAAAAAACACATCCAAATTTTCCATGCATTAAGATAACATGTATAGTGAACACATAAAATGGCAAGAGGACTCCCCAACTTGGCCAACTCAGTGAAACAAACAATTCATCTACTTCTTTTCAATCAATGATAAAGACACATCTTTTCCCTTGCAAGAAGTACAGAAACATCTACATCCCTAGTCTTTCCAAAAAATGAAAATCCAACATGTAGCTGCTCCAAAACAATAACTAATCAAAAGCAAAAAACCAACCTTGATACGGTCTTTAGTGGTTTTAGAAGGACAATCAATAATGTCTTCAACCTCAGGGAAGAGCACCCTAGCATTAACATTGTGTGGCTCCTCAATAGGATTACCCCTCTTTGCATTGCGCTTTGCTACATAAAAGAGAAAACAAACACAAATACTAGTAGCGCGCAAAGTAGAAGAAATGCAATAAAACTTACAAGGTAAAATAAAAAATGCAAAGATATAGCATACCAGGAGCTGCTGGGGAGTTGATGATAACAAGATCCTTACGCTTCAAAGGTGGTGTAAGTAACTTAGAACCTACAGACAAGAAAAAACTTAAACACCAATGAACAAAAAAAATACAAAAAAACTGTATTTTACTTTAGGTAGCCCAAAATTTAGGAAGCTAACCATTTATCTTGATACATGAGGACTCAACAAGGGATTTCAGTAAATCAATGACTAACTTCTCAATTTCTTCCTGCATTAATAGCATTTTCGAACAATGCAAAGCACATACACCAACTATGCTCGAAATTACCTAAAATCAAATTAACATTTGGCGTTGGAAAAAACAAATGAATCAACACAGAAATAAATGTACAAACACAGAAATCAATAATCATTAAAGCATCCATAGAAAAAGGTACACACCTCCTTACTCAGAACAGCTCCAAACATAGATTCCATCCGAGAAATCAGGCCACTAAGAAACAATTCAGAAACTTCGGCTATATGAACATCCTACATAACAAGTAATAAATAAGATAAATAAAAGATAAAAGAGCTCAAGAAATTTAAGCAAAAAAGATGAGACAAAGAAGACACCTCTCTAGCGACCATGGAAGCTACAAAAGACTCCAATCTCAACTTGCAGAGACCAAGATCAGAAGTACTAGCATCTCCAACCTGAAAGAAAAAACACGCTACTAAAGCTTCTGCATTGAAAAATAACTTCAACCTAAAAAGGATGCTTTGTTAAACCCCAATTAGGAATTCAGAAAAAAAATATTTAGTTGGTAACATCTAGGATGCAACTATTGCAGAAAAAAAAAGAGAACACAGTTATGTCATCACTGAAAAAAAATTAGAAAAAGGTGCTCCTATACTTAAACAAGAATACAAGTAGCAAAAAAAAGGGTAGAAAAAGCATCTATCTTTTTGTGCAAAGTTTTTTTTTGGCTAACTCACCTTCAGCCTCTCCAAGGTTCTCAGCATATTAGGATTCATCTTACTTCTCAAGTGCTTCAATACCTAACACATAAAAACGAAATAAGATGGAAGAAATTATACTGCACTAACATAAGCCAAAAAATAAGATATACATACCTCCTTCTTGTACATCTCAAACAACAAATCATCTAGACCGTCATCAACTGGTAGAGCCGCCATTACCACTATAAAATAACAGAATATAGAAGAACAAATCATCTGGACTGAAAAGAAAAATACTGAGCTGCAGCCCTCAATAACTCGCAACCGAGGGCAGGACAAAAACCGAATATATATATAGAATTCATAAAGAATATAAGAATTCCATATATTGTACACAAATCAGCTCAAAAACAAAGAATTTAGCAGCATCAGCTCTCAAGCCTGGGCTGGGCGGAAGCTCTTAGGAGGCAATTGCAAATCTAGAGAAACAAGCCTTTAACCAAACATCATAGGCCTCAGGTTATAAACACAAGTTTCGCATTGAATCAAATATCCAGGGAGCAAGGAGTACTAGATCTCAAGCCTAGGAGAGCAACAGCACTAAGGCGATAACTGCAAAAAATGTAAAAGAAACAAGCATTGACCAAATCAACATTTGCAAAAATCAGGCATCTGACAAAAAAGTAGGCAACGAAAAAAAAGTCTTGTGTACTATGAATGATGAAAACAGGCCTTGTCATTATCACAGCAGCCATATATGAACTAACCAAACTACCAAAAAATGTGTAAAAAGAAAGCAAAGAATCTGTAGATACTAGCTCTGTGGACAGATTGAGAAACAGTCAATAAGGTTCCTATAAACATGTGAAACGTTGAAAATAACTCAGTATATGTCTAATCATAGAATCACCAGTCAAATGCTCGTAGCTACTAGAGACATGGCATCACGCCCATATAATACACCAGGGTCCATTAAAAAAAAATCAAACAAATTGCTCTTAAAAAAAAAAACCACACAGCACTACTCCAAATCAGTGCCCCCGTTTCTCGTCATCTGCCATGGCCGTGACACATAAAAATCCTAGAACTAACGGTGAAACAACTACTGAACCAGATCTACTAATAGAGGGTGTTGGATGGGAGGATTTGGGAACGTACCAGCCACTCGTGGTGCCCTCAAGGACACAGGTGTTGTCGGGGGTACTTGGCGACGATGTGCTGTAGCTGGAGGCTCAAGGCGGAGTGTGGGAAGTCAACGAAGCCCCTTGTACCCGCGGATGAAGCTTACACGCTGAGGAAGATGGCGGTGGGGAGTTCTGAAGCCGACGAACCACGACTTCGCCGACACACAACGGCCGCGGCCGACGCACCTCGCCCTAACAGATGATTTAAGGCACCCACCCACGCAAGCAAACAGCAAGTTTAACGGCGGAGGCAGCGCGGCGCAATGAGGCGCGGACCGGTGGAGAGGCAGGGGCGGCGGCGCAACCGGTGGAGCACGGGCGAGGCGCAATGAGGAGGAGCGGAAAGGCCGGGCGCGGCGCAAACAGCGGAGGAGGGTGCGCCGCAAACACACAGAGGAGAGCGCTGTAAAAAAGCAATGGGCGGCGAAGCCCGAGCAAGCGACGGAGCAAGGGGTGGCCCGTGGCAGCAAGCGCGCCGGCCGAGCGTGAGCCACGCCGCCGGTCCCGGCTTTTTGACCGCCCCTTCTCTCCGTGAGATACGATGGGGAAGGATTGGGGAAAAAATCAGTGGAAGATGATAAGGATGGGCGCGGATTTCAAAAAGAACAGTTTGCGGGTTTTGGATGTTCTAAATTGCAGACCCGTTAGCAATTGCGGCCCGTTAGCTAAAACAGAGACAACACGAATCCTCAGGCAATATCAACGTTCCAAAAAATGATAGATGAGAAGCAATAAAAACTGTCAACAGATATATATCATCAATTAGTATCATAATTAGTATCATCAGAAAGATCTTTGGATCTAATTTTTTAACAAAATTATTTGGAGACATAAATATTGCATGTATTTTCTATAAATCAAGTCAAACTTGTGGCACGCATCCTACAGCAACATTCTTTTAGGGACGGAGGGAGTATGTATATACTGTGACCATGGATTTAGTCTGTACCAAATCGAAAGCACTGAGGTCTGCAGCTCTGGGTTGGGCAGAAGTCCTGATAGGAGAGTAAGGAACTCAGATGACCACCATTTAAGACTGAGACCAAAAGACAAATGTTAGCCACAGGTAAAAGATGGAATTCACCATATAAATGTAGGATGTGGTGATTACCACATCATGAGTGCAGAAGGCAGGGCTAGACGCAGGAAAGCGTCCATTCCTCTGAAGACCTCGATCATTGGACGCGTGCGTGTCTCCTTGCAAGAGCGGGATAACACGATGTACCCGACAAGCATGCCCACATTCAGCCAGTATGAGATGCTTGTCGTCAGGGCAGCGCCTGTGTACCCAAGGCGAGTCTTGAACACCATCAGGTAGCAGAGAGGGATGTGGATCGCCGCCGTCGCCACGGACGACAGCAGCAGTGGGTAAATCAGGCTCTGCGTCTGCAGGAACTTGGTGAGCGGCTGGATCACCGCGTTGGCGAAGAGCCCTGGGATCATCCATATCATGTACCTCCCAGCGCCTTGGGAGATGAGAGGATCTTGGCCAATGAGGACCAGCATCTTGTCCATGAACGCCCAGAGAAGCGAGAGAGGGATGCAGACCACCATGATGGCAACTACTGCTTTGTAAGTGTCTAGGCCTAGTTTGTGGTACTGTTTTGCACCGTAGGCTTGGCCACATAGCGTCTCCAGTGCACTTGCCATTCCAGTCTGTTCCACAAGTGCAGAGTAGGTGAACAATAATAGTAAAAATATAGCAAGTGAAGATACCCAGTTACTAGCAGGTGAAATCATCATTAGGATTTTTGTAACAGGGGAGTACTAAAGTTTAGTCCTGTCACATCGAATAATTGGATATCAATTAGGAGTATTAAATATAAGCTAATTACATAGACTGAGACTAATTTGTGACATGAATCTGTTAAATCTAATTAGTCAATGATTTGATAATGTGGTGCTATAGGAAACATTTTCTAATTATGGATTAATTAGACTTAATAGATTTCTCTTGTTAATTGGTATCACGTTATGAAACAAATATAGAGTAAAGATCAATTTTCATTAGTGTCTAATACCTAATTTATTATCCATGAAAGTTTAAGTTTATATGTAACGTAAGATTCTAGACTGTTGTGGAGTACGGGTTAATGGCTAGTGCAAATATTTAATATAAAATAGATATATAAATTTGCAAATCCGAGCAAATATTTAGAAAACCATGAGTATGAGTCAGTTTTGATTATTTTTTTTTGAAAGAATAGAAGTGGCAAACAGTTCTCAAGTGTATGGAATTACCGCATTTCACCGGAAGTATTTAGGGTATCATATTTCTACATGGAACGGTGTGTAATCTTCTAACTGGTTTGTCTAAGGACAATACAAGGATAGAGATGGATTTCTATGGTTTTAAGGTCTATGGATAGATGAATTAGAGCGTACCTGGTCTGCTAAGCGATACCGGTCTGTAGCTTTACATCTTACCTAGACGTGGGGTATTACAAGGGATGGATAAGGTTGTCACCACCTGCTGTCTATCCCTCAACCGTAGAGTGAGGCAAATGAAGGTAGTCTCTAGCCTAGACATCACGTCTACGCTATTGACTACCACTCAGTGTTGATCAGGGTTATCCTGTCTCTGTCAGGAGCCCTTTGCTGGAGTATCTACTACGAGAGCAGACGAGAAACCTATAAACAAATAAAAGCGAAGCTCAGCTATACAATAGACTTAATAACAGAAGAACACTCACTTAGTGAAATGATCTATTGAGGTATAGATATCCGCCGAGGTACAAGCGGGGCAGATTATTGACATGTCCGACATTCTTTCTCATCTCTCCTTCACATATCTCCCGCCTAAGCCCTTTAGAACGAAGCTTAAATATGGAGTACTCTTACCCTTGGTGTGTTGTGTTGAATGAGGGGTGGCCTCCTTTTATTGATGGAGAGAAGGGGATGATTTCATAGAATATTCTCTTATTATTCTATGGGACAATACTAGCGGCTTGGCTCTGTATGTACTTGAGCAGCAGTCAATACTTGTCATGCAATTGTAGCATCTAGTGCTGCCAGTGCCTAGGACCTAGAGGCATCACAATGCACTATGGCTCTGCGTCCACCTATACACGTACAATGTAGTAGTACAATGCTAAATGCAAGGCATACATATCAACAAGAATTTAGGCTAAGACCATCTGCATCGCATACGGCAAAAGGCGTCGATGCAGCGCTTTTATCAGTATGAAAAGCGCCGCAGCGGTGTCCCGCCAACACGCCAAGGCGGCCGTGCCCCGCACGCCGGATTCGGGCATGATGGCAGCACTGCGCTTACGCACTGCGTGGCGGCTTGGGTCCCACTCGCCACCGCCGGAGGAAAGACGCTCGAGCCGCCCGTGCCGCGCCCGGCCGCCCGGCCCTACCGCCGAGGAGCGAGAAGCGACGCCGCATTCCAGGGCCGCAGAGACGCTGGGCGCCCGCGCGCCGCGCTTACCGCCGAAGCCGCCGGAAGCGTGAGCTTCGGGCCGCTTTGGCGCTGGGCTGGGGCCTGGGCACGCGGCCGCTGGAGGCCGCCGGCGGTTTAGCGCGGGCGCGGGCGGGCCGCCGCTTTACCGCGCAAGCTTCGCCGGAAGCGCGAATTCGCCGCTTTGGCGCGTCGCCGGGCCCGCACGCGCTGCGCTGAGGCTGCCGGGCCCGCACGACCGAAGCGCCTGCCGCCACCGCCGCCAAGGCCTCGGCCGCGCAAAGAAGCTTCGCCGCCCGGGCAGCCGCGCCGAGCACGCCCGCCGGGGAGGAGGGACGCTTCGCCCGCCAGCCAGCCAGCGGCTGCTCGCCGCCGCCCGAAACCCCCCGCGCTTCGCCGGCCGGGAAGGAATTTCTTTCTGGGAAGCGGCGGGATTCTCAGGGGAGAGAGAGAATGGGTGGGGGAGAGAGAATGGGAAGGGAGGGCGGTGGGAATAAAAAAAAGAAAAAAGGACACCGACACGTGGGTCTCACTAATATAGAGTAGAGGTATAGAGGATGAATGAGTGCGGAAGAAAGTGATATAGAGAAAAGAATCTCGCTGACCAGGATGAAATATTCCTTTTAGAGGATGAGTATAAAGAACGATGAGTGCGGATAGCCTAAGATGGTAGGATAGGACAACAACACAGAGAGTTGGTAGTATGGTACTGTTTGTAGTGCCATATAGACTTGTTGCACTAGATTGAGAGAGAGAAATCAAAAGGTGAAGACATTTACAACTCATTGCCATATAAACTTGTTACACTAGAGCGAGAGAGAGGAATCAAAAGGTGGTGAAGGTATTCACAACTCACAACAACATGCAAATGCTATACAATCAAAGAGAGAAAAAATTGTGTGATTTCCTCAAGTGAAATGAATGCTCCAGCTGATGTCTCTCATCCCTTGTATGTTCAGCAGGCATCAGAATATTACTGTTATTACTATAGCAACCTTAGGAATTCATTGGATCCTGACCCTCATATGATAAAAATGTATCAACCACAACCCTAGGAATTCATTGGATCCTAGCCCTCAGATGACAAAAGGGCATCGACCGTAGCGTGAAATGGACCCCACAGCTCGCACAAGCTCGAATCAGCCTTCACCCCTCAGCCGTTGTTGGCTCACGGCATGCAGCAAAGACTGCGTGGCCGAAAGCGGCTCAGTTCAGCCGTCAGCGGCGCAGCGTGAGCCGCAGTTACTCGACGGCAATTGCTAGCTGCTTGATGTCCAATTTCAATCAATGCGCAACATAACAGCGATTGAGCTCTTCCTTTGTCTAGCTTCAATCCAAACTTGTTCTTGGCACCACTTTCTTGTGCGCGCCCGGCTTATTTGTCCGACGTTGGCATGCTGCATGCACCCCTCTCACTGACTGCAAGGATCTAGACGTACGGACACTTGATTCCGATCTGAGGTCCAAGTACTAATCCAGATAAAAAATATGTAGAGCTCGATCGCTTTCTATGAAATCAACAACTCTAATTTAACTAGCTACTAGGTAGGTTTACAGGAAACACTATCAAATATTTGTATTTTTTTCAAAAAAGGAAGCTATGTGGTACTCGATGAATAAATGAGAGAATGAATTGAACAAGAGACTCTTCCATATCGCCGCACGAGGAGCCTTCCCTGTATTATTAGAGGATTTCGTCGTCTCTTAGTGCATACCTGTAGTATTATTTTATATAACTTTGGTTAAACCTTAAATCACTTGCTTTCTCGAAAACTAAAAATGACATCTTTTTTGGACAGAGGGACTAAATGCGACTGGATGTGTTCGGTTATCACTTAAACAACATCCGCTCAGTGTGATTTTCAGGCTGTTTTGTGAGTAATGGTTGGGTGTCCTTTGGGACGCCTATTTAAGATGTTTGGCCAGCTTGGGGAAGTCTCTTTTGGCACTTTGTATCCTTGGACATCTCTTAGAACTGAGCAAACCTTTTCCCTCACTTCTCATACATATTAATTGATCTAGAGAGTAATTGAGATAGCTTCTAGGGTATTTGTCAAGTGATTGATTATCTAGTGGCACTAGAGAGCGTTCTTGCTGTGTGGAGAGGTTGTTACTCTTCGTGGTTGCCACCACCTACATGGTTGGAGCAGCGGAGCCGGAGTTGAGTAAGATTGAAGATTGTTCTTGGCTACTCCAGAGGATTTGTGAGGGGTTCTTGACCTTGTCTCCGCGAGAGATCGCAAAAGATACTTTAGTGAAGTGCTCGTGACTTGTGTTATCCTCATCTTGCCAATGAACGTTTGATGTGGTGCCAATTAGCCACCGAATCTCAAGTGAATGGCCATTGCAACGAGGAAGCAGTTTGTTAGCAAGCACATAAACCTCGACAAAAATCGGTGTCTTGGTATTCTTATGGATGATCCATCGAAATCACTTGGTGTCAATTGATTGATTGGATCAACCCACCAGATTGTTATTTGAATTGACCAAGACGGTGTTGACGGTGGTTAACGTCAACTTTTATTAGAACTTTAGACATGAAAAGGATACATGATTACACACTAGTCTAGGGTTTTAACCGACAATTTTCACGAAGTTTTGCATATTTTGTATTTTCCGGGGACTTTTCGAGAAAAGCTTAAAAGAGGGATTCAAGTGCATATTTACCACGAAACTTATCCGCCATAGAAATATCACAAACGGGACGTGGGAAGACTCTAGAAGACACCTGAAGCAACCAGGGGCCCGAGGGGCTAGGCTAGGTGGGGCCGCCCGGCCCCACCATGGCCGCCGCCCGGCGCCCCGCTAGGGTTTGGCCTCCCCTTCCGGAAGCTTCCTCCACCGCCTACGAGGAGTCATCTTGGCCCTTGGTTACGTCGGGTTTGATCTGCGGCGCACGCCGATCCCAGGGCTATAAATAAAGGGGTAGACCCCCTCCCCCGGAGGCATCAAGTCATTTGGAGATCAATCCATCAAGAGCCTTCTCTAGTTCATCGAGCCTCTCTAGTTCATAGTTTTAGCCTAGTTATATTAGAAGTAGAAGAGTTCTAGTTCTTCGCCGGGATCCCGAGCCCTTGACGTGCATGCGGAGAGCGGAGTTCGGTATAGTTCTAGTACTTTGCTCTTATTGTATTCAATATTATGATTCGGGCAACATTGTTCTTAATCTCTTATATATTCTTAATTGCAATAGTCATTGTCTACTTTGATTATATGTCTAGGATAGTTGGTTTGATCTTGTTGAATTCATGTAATTGCTCAGATAGCGTTTACCCAAGCGGCCATGGGTAGATGGTAGACAATATGTAGACGTGGTGTCTAGATATGTTTTTATCTACGAGTGCACCCCGACGCGTCGGGACGTGTGGTAGTCCGCGCAGGTGACAATTTGCGTTGGTTCCTCTGTAGTCCACCCTCCGCACGTAGGACTAGCATGGGCACGGTCGCGAAGGAGGTGACCCTTGTGTCTTAATACCCTCATTAGTTGATGCCTCTTTACATGTGATTATGATGTAGGATTAACTTAACAATGATTGCTAGATATAATTACACTAATTAGTTATTCATTGACGTAGTTATTGAATTACCTTAGTATTTATTCCTGAGTTTATCCATTGGCTAGCTATTACTATGACTAGAAGAGCTCTGATGTTTATCTATTTATGATGACTGATCATTATTATCTATTATATATCTTTTATCACGTGACTTATCCCCTGTTATGAGTAGGATTCTAGTTATGGTTTATCTTTCACATTAATAGTGTAAGTTATAGTTATAAGTCCTACATATAGACCTTCCCAAAGGGTATAAATATAAATCGACAACCCTGGTAGAACTCCCTAGGTAAAATGCTACAACGGTATAATTATCTCGTCCGCTTGCGAGAACCTATTTTAGTTCACATTCATATTATATTCATATCTTTTTATTTACGCCTAGTCATATTGAATACATGTAAATCTATAGTTATTCCTTAGCATTATAATTGAGGATGACAACTTAATTTATGCTTAGGAATGTTAGTAATAAATGAGTGGCTAGTTGCTAATAACAAGTTAATTATATACCAAGCATTTCGTGTTGTTGGTAGGGGTAGAATTTATCTCGCCTTTTAGTAATGACGGTAGTAAATGTCAACAAGCATTTTTTGGCGCCGTTTCGGGAAGGTAGCTAGGCAATTAAGAACATTGATAGACTTATACTCAATTATGTGATCAAGATAACCATTAACCCCTGCTCAAGCAGGATTACCCTTATTTGTCTACTTTAATATCTTATACAGGGTAATAAACGACCGGTTTACGACCTTTCGGCATGCCTCCACAAAATAAAAAAAATATAACAAATCTAATGTTGGAGAAAGAGGTCGACATCACAAGACTTTAATTCATATCTCAAGTGACGGAAACATAAATGTTGCATCACTCACAAATTCCAAACATATGAGTCATGATAAGTATGATGAAATAAAGGTGAGAAAGTCTTGCTCATGGACTTTAAATTTGATGAGTAGCTATCTTCTGCATTCCACCACATGTTTACTTTTTACAATCCAAACATCCATCTCATTTAGTTTAAAGTTTTTTCATCCATAACATATTTAGTTCCATTCATATATCCATTCCAACTTGCATTCTTATAAATAATATAAAAAAACTTACTATAATCATGTTTTTTTATCTCTACTTGAATAAACCTCTACGGTACTTTCATGCTACTTGTATTTGTTATAGTATGCTTAGGTTTAGAAGTATCTTCATACACCGTTGAAATTGAGCATTGACTGTTTTTCTAAGTTAAAGTAGACATGGTGTCTAGTTTAATTTTTAAATCATAAGGTATTTTGATCTTACTTCTAAAAGGTTTTTGAATTAAGCAAGGTGCTTAGGTTAAAATCCTTTCTGAATAAAATTGGATATGAGTCTATGTTGATTCTTGAGCTGATAGTACACTTTAGTAGATACTAGTTATTTTGTTAAATTAACCCCTATAGGAGAATTCTCAAATTCAATCTGGGTAAGTCAAGAAAGGAATTCACATATGAGATGAATTAAGGTAGGTAATAACTCGCACAAAGAACTATCAATGTTTATTCATTTATCTTTGTTGCAAGTCATCTTTGCCTTTAACCATGCTAGATTGCAACAACAACATAAAGCACGATAGACACAGTTTATGCTAAATAATCTTAAATCATATATCATCCTGATTAGCATAGAAGAAAATCACAAAAAAAGAGAGTATGGACAACAAAACCTGTATTTCAATCTTGCTATTGCCTTGGGTATGTGTCCATTAACATTTTGCAGGAAAGAACAACCTTAATCTATTGGAGAAGAAGTTGTCAAGTGAGCATTATCGCATCTCCAATAGACCCCAGCTCATCAACCATAAATTAATCAGAAAAAATGTCGATGAGTGAAGAGCATGTAATCTTCCATAGTTTCATTGAATGGTGAAAAGACAAAGAATAAAAGAAAGGCCTTGCTCAGCAAGACCATAAGCTCTCACCAACAGATGAACCCGAATCCTCCTCTTTCAAGTAAGTTCGTCATCACTTATTTAGAAAGATGAAGATATGAGGTATGTTTGTCCAAGCCTCATGCAACATGTAACTACAATTAATATCTCATACCATGTTGCTAATTTTTCTTGGTCATTTCTACCCTATGCCATGCTCAAACATAACTTTCTAATATATATATATATATATATATATATATATATATATATATAATAAAATGCTCCTATGATTCACCATACATATTCTTGGTTCTATGTGAATAAATACCTTTAGTCTTGCAAACTTCCTTATTCTATTATAAGTATGCTTTTAGAACATTATTTAAACATTATGAAAATCAAGCATACTTATATAAGAATTTAGTTGTACATATAGACTAACTTCTCCTACATAAAAAATATTTAAATTATATTATGTGGCAGAACCTTCTAAATTATATGGCCCACAAGCACCGACATTGTCCCTAAGACCTCTGTCACCATACTTGTGTACCACATAACTTGAAAAGTTACGTCGGGTGAAACCCCGATGACACCACGATCCTCCGGGATCCACTTCTTACAAAGAAATTGCAGTATTACAACCATTCATACAAACATAACAGAGTAGCGGAAGATTTACAAAAGAAGATTACAACACTTGATCGAGTTTGATTAAACAAAACTTAACCGAGTTTGCGGAAACGAGAAAAAAAACTTTGTAGCCTAGGAAGATATTCGATCATGCCAAGCCTTTGGTATGACCAAAGTCAGCAACACTAGTCAACACCGCAATGAGGGGGTCAAATAAACCACGAGTACAAAAGTACTCCGCAAGACTTACCCGACGGAAAAGAGGGGAGAAGACTCGAGGAATCTTTGGTTGATAGGAATCAAGGTAAGGCTTTAGCAAGAATCAAGAACACCTTTGCGGAAAAGTGACTAATGTTGATCCTTACTATTTATTCTTATCTGATATATTCATTAAGCATTAAGCTATCCATCTAGATTATCCTAGTCTAGAGCAATCACTTGTCAAGCAAGATCTCGATTTCCAAAACTTTCCATCCTCTGCAACTTTCCTCATTACTACGATGCCGGGACTCGGATCACGGCTCCCATATCGTGGAGCACACGACGATTCGAATCGCTTATATACCCGGCCGGGGCTTCCTAGCCACACGATGTATGTAGGACCGAACATCTCACATACATCAACTCACGCTTGCATTTCTCCGCACTTAACGGGTCCTAGCCACGAGAGAGTACAAGACGCCATCTTCCTACGCCGTCACAACCACAACCGTCGGACGGTGCGCTCGTAGTGTGGGTACACGCTACTTCCCGTCCCCGGTTATCCGTTCTCGCATGGATCATACAAGGGAGCTTACCGCCATTAGCATGCGACTAGTACTATCCAATAACCTCATGATCCCAGCGCCAAACAACGGACGGTCCTTAACCGACACAAGTGGACGACACTACACCAGGGCACTAGCCCTTCCTGATGCAAGTCACTCCACCGGCGTCTCAATTTACTCATCATCATGTTCTTATTGAGTATCCTTGACCCGATCGAAGTAAAGGATAAACAATAAGCAATATCAGGTTTTCGTAATTGCCCTCAACGGGGATATTGTGATCAACTTTTGAAAATATTTTATTTGCAAAGCCTATGCTATTAGCAAGATTAAGCATATACTAAATATTTTCAAATCAAAACAGGTTTCAGAGATAGTATATCAAGGTACGGTAAATGCATCAAGATAGGATATCACTCAACTCCTACACCTAATGCATCATATCATCAACATAAAATTATAAAGAGCTTTCGAAATTCAAGAAAGGGTTTAATGTATCCGGGGCTTGCCTGCGTTGCAGAGAAGGTTAACTTGTTAGTCTTGACATCAAACTCTTCGTGGATTCACCTTGTCAGGGTTGGATCACCGCGGATCTTCTTTGAAACTTGACCATCGCAACCCATCGCTCTCATGTGTAAACTATACGGAAAGGAATGATGCATGCTTAATGACATGACATGATGCGAGATGATGCAATATGGATGAAACAATTCAACTCATTATTATCTTGAGTACAACTTTCCTTCATGGTATAATTATGCTAAAGAGATCATAGATAACATTGACGAGGACAAAAAGACAATACATAATCAACATAAAATGCCGAAGGTCATTAGGGTTAATGACCTAGGGTCATCACTAAATCCCAAAATCAAGCAACCCTAATAGTGATTAAGGGTGATTACTAATTTATTAACCATTTTTTTACAGTTGTTGAAAGCCGCTAATTAAACTTGCTAATTAATTAGCTATTACTACACATGTGATGATAACTATCACTATGCAACACACATGTGATGTTGATTACTTCTACTACTACACAATCAAGCCATGAACCATTGGGGTGATAATGATTCTTGGTCTACAAGCAATACCAAAATGGAAATCAATCTAAGCAGAGCATATTCACTAATTACTTTAGGCATTTATTATTTATTTAAACATGTGAGCAACTTTACATATAACTAACTATGATCATGCCTTGGACCAGAGAGGGTTGCTGATCCAGGGTCTTCAAACAATACCACAAATCACCCAATATATTAATTAAAAACTAATTAACTAAAGGTTATTTTATTTATCATTTTATAGCCATGAATCAAGGTATAAATTAATTATAAAAACAAACTTGCTCAAAACAGTGCACAAATTTTAGTGAAGGTCACTTTTAGTATGAAAAGCTTAACCCTAAAATTTCATGATTTTTGGATTAATAAATTACTCTACAAAAATCAAACATCATGCATTTATTAATTAAAGCATGTAATTATTAAACATGACAAAGTTATTTAACATGCTGCACACATATTTTTCTATGAAACTACATCTCATGAGGATCACATACATATTTTTGTTATATTTTTAATTGCCTAGAATAATTAAATCATGAAATTATGAAACTCGGGAAATAAAATGTATTTTGAAAAAAGATAAAGGAATTACCCTTTCCCCCGGGCCTCTCAGGCGGCCCGAACGGCCCAACTTCGCCCCTCGGGTGTGCGCGCGCCAGCGCAAGACGGCCCGTGCGTCTCCCTCTCTCTCACCCGCCGACAAGCCGGCCCCGGCGGTCAGTCTCTTCCTCCTCCTCCTTCTCTCACTGGCAGACGGGCCCGGCTTCACCCCTTCCCCCTCCTCCGTTCAAACACAGAGAGGCGGCAACCGCCGACCGGCTATCTCCCTGACGGCGAGGCCAACGGCGGCGCAAGCTGCACCTACTTCTTCCCCTCTCCACGGCGAACACGGCAAGCACCGACACGATTTCAATTGATGACCGGAACAGAAGAATTGACGACAACGGCGGCTCGGCCTTCCATGCACACCTCCAGTGAGGTCGCCGGCGTCGAGGAAGAATCACCACCGTGATCCTCCACGACTCGCGAACCTCCCAGGGGTTTGGGTAGCTGGGTTGAGACACGGAGAAGGCATGATAGTGGCCATGGCGGTGTCTATGACGGCGCGGCGGCTATTGGTTTGGCGGCGTGGTGACGGAAAACTCACGTCGGCCTCTAATTCCCCGCGATATGAGGTGGCAAAGCATCCCCGAGCCCCCTACAACCTGAAGCGCGTGCTAGATTGAAACGACCCGTGATTTCCTTGAAGGGAAATCCACAGAGTACATCAAATACAGTTGATACCATAGTTCATACATCGCGAAAGATACAAATTACAGAGTATTACAACAGTTGTAACACGCCTAAGTACATCGTATCCTAGTGATAAACACACACGGATTAACATCAGAGTAAACGTAGCGTCATAGCGGGTGAAGGCTCCTCCTTCACGGAGAATCATCAGAGTTGGGGTAGAGTATCAGCGGCGTAGACTTGATCTTCTTAACCAAACTTGAGTGTAGGGACGAGACCACCTAATTCTTCCGGCTCCATTATCGTCGTAGTCCTCCTCGGGTACCAAACCTGCTCAACTCTATCAAGACGATTTGTATGCGGCCACGGCTCCCACCCTATGCTTTGCTTTGCTATGTGGAAAGTGGAATGCAAGGGTAGAGAGAAAAAGGCCTATATTTGGTCTGTAGTTTTCCTATGCCGGTTCATAAAGTAAAATATAATATAGATCATCAAGTTTTAACCCATCTCATCCACACATCCATCCATCCCATCCATATCCATATCCATGTCCACACATCTCACCACACTCTCTCACTGGGTCGGCAAGGAAGACTCCCTCCTCCTCCTTGCCTCAACGCCTAAGCCGAGAAACCAACAACACCCATGGGGGGAGAAGAGAATTGGACACCTCTCACTATAACGAACGTGTGGTACTCACGGGAATGTCCATACCAGGGGACACGGCTATACGTATAGATTTAGTAACTCTGCAGAGCTTGTACACCTAGAACCACAAGATCACCATCATCGACGATGCCTCGTCTAGGCCGATACCAAGCTGCCGCCTAAGCGGCCCGATGCCGCTCTACCACTCGGCTCCAGGGCACCCCGGAGATCCACCGCACGCCGAGGCGTGAGGCGTGGTACCGGATCCCGATGGATACCACGCTGTCTCAGGAGGGTGTGGGTCTCGGCACTCGTACCTCCCTACACTATCACCTATCAACCTAGTAGTAGCAGCAGGGGGCCAGCTAGTCGTCAAGTCGGACCCCGCCCATTCAGAGACGAGTGGCGTGCACGAAAAGGTCCTATGAACCGGACGAACGCCAAATCAGTCCTTAGAAGGACTGGACAAGATATCTTCACAAGGGGCTCAGCGCCCGTGCCTCGACGGCACCTCCATTCCAGGGATTCGTCCCACAAAGACACTCCTCCCCGGAATCTACTCACATCACATGTACCCGCCACAGGTGCTCTCTCACATAGGGAGTGCCCAGATCACACTCCTCCGGCAAGACTTGTCCCCTGACTCGTCGTAGATCCTGCCCAGTCGACACAACCCTCACCACACACCCAAGACACACGCCAAGATCTCTCCCACGTTATCCCCAGTTATCCAGTTCACGGCACCACGTGCCTTAGCCACACACAAGCATGTATGAGTAAAGTGTAAGTGTGTAGCAAGTATCATGAGGTAGGCGAGCGTCTATCCTAGCAGCGGGTGTGCAGGAGAAAGGTTGCGTCAAGGTAATGGCTCATCAAGCAATCTACCATGCACCCTATCACAGTTCATATACATAAAGTAAAGCGCTAACGGCTACATATTGCATGCCTAATAGGATTCTATGAGATTGGGTGGGACGTGGCACCTGTTCATAGCAATCCTTAGTGATCCACATCTGGTTGCCCTTCGTGTCTTCTCCCTCCAGCGGATCTCCAGTACGTCCGACGCTATCGTGATGCAACTACCTTGGTAAAGCGACAAACAAGGCAAGGAACAATCAACCATCAACCAAAATCCAGTACTCTCCGAAAAGGCAATAAGATCTGAAGGAACCGGACAGCTCGGAATAAACACCGAAAGGACTTAGCCCTCGCGGAGAGTGTCCGATCCTTGGGCTTAGATAAATAGAAGTGGTCGATGCGCCAAGCTCGAGCTCGGATCGAGGCCTCAAATAGCCCGGTACCTCCCGGTCGACGATGTCGCACATGCGGCTTCAAGAGAAGAGACCTTGATCCTAGCTCAACTTAAGCAAACACCACAGCTTGCGGCCTTCCGATCCGGACGTCATAGAGATTGGCGGGGACCGGAGGGTCACAAACGAAGGGGAAGAGGAAAGGAGAGTAGGAACAACAGGGTTCGGCCCTTGTGGCCTTTAACCCACAAGTCACAGTTGCTAAATAAGAACTAAGTAAGAACGAGTACACGAACCAAGGAGCTGTGACTTGGTTCCAAGGTACTTCGGCTTACCCGCCATGATAGTCGACGGTAGCCAAGGTGATTGGAACAAAGGTCGTGAACTGGCTATGGTGTCTCTCGATCCACATGACATGTCATCGTCGGGAACCGAGAAGAGAGTAGCGCAACAGGGGAAGTGGAGAAGAGTTAGCTAGGCATGTCCATGTCGTGGCCTCGGTCACATCCTTGGTGAGGATGGTCTTCCAATGGTCGAACCGGTCGACTCGCACGGGTCCGAGGACTGAGCACAGACCATAGCTTTGCTAACTAAAGAGATAGCCGGTCTTTGATCTGATCGCCATGGCTAAGATGGGATAGAATAGAGCGGCTAGCGGGGAAGAAAAAATGAAGTAGAAAGAGGGGCAGTGATCTACTCCTTCCAATGCACATGCCACGGCCAAATGGCGGGGCATCAAAGAGGAGCGATGCACAAGAGAGTACAAGTGCCTAATCCGCTTGTAGGGTACCTTGACCAAGGTGTACTAAAAGCACTAAGACGTCCCCCGAATTCTTGGCGGTACGGCTTTCACCGCGAAAAACCCAGGGAGTGTCACGGTCTTAATAGGTACAAGCATACAAGAGGGGCATGCACCAAGGAACCAATAGAGGGAAGTAAAAGCAGGTTTCCCCTTCCCTTGATCCTCTCGCCACGAGTAGTCGACGGGAATCAAAGGAGTGGGATCAAGAGAGCAATAATAGAACACCGACGAACTCAAACAAACGTCAACAGGGATTTCGGTTCCACCATACTTCGGTCCACTTGACATGGCAATAGTCAATAATCGAAGTACTTGGGGTCAAGAGAGTCAATCCACGCCTTACTAAACTAGCGAGGATCGAAAGGAGAGCAAAAGAGTAGAATGGTCCCGCGCTCCTTTCGACCTACCCGTCATGGTAAAGGACGGTGGTCGGAAGAAAAGAGACGAAGGTCTCGCGTGGTTACGCGATCCATACCAACTCGTAGGGAGCCACGACCTCCGTGCAACTAAAACAGCACAATGTGATTCCTTGGGCTCTTAGTGGTGCGATTGTCACCGCGCAAAACCGAGGAATCACTATGGTCTATGTGGCACAAGCATACGAGCTAGATAGGAAGAAGCAAAAGAAAGGAAAGGAAAAGAGGTAGAGCTCGATGGTCATGGCGAGATGACTCGCGGCCATAGCTAGACCCTAGAAAGTTGGCTCCCATCGTTCCACGACAGTCGCTTCCTAGCGCGTCTCCCACCAGACTAGGTCACAAAGGACTCGCCGTGTACGGGTCATAACCGTATCGCTAAGTCCTTTTTGACCATGCCTTAGGGTCGACTAGGGTTGCTACGATCGTGGTACTACGAGATCAATGTAAGCACAAGAGAGTGAGGGAAATAAGTTTCGCTCGGCATCACGGTCCGGCGGGATGAACCCACGACGGAATGCTCGAGCGAGGTACGATCCCTCGACCAGCTCGAAGGCACGGTCCACAGACAACATCGCACAAATAAACAAGAAGCAACAACACCATTTAAGAACTAAACCAATACGACCACCATAGGCAGAGTACACATATCCATAGCATGAGAGATAGACCGGCGCGAAGGCACGGCACAGGCATAGATAGATCATGTATGACAAGTGTAACATCCCTGTTAAACCAACACCCAAAAATCCCAACTTTCAAAAACTTTTCCAAAAGCTAAACCTTGCATGGTGAGTGCCATATAGGAAACCCTCCTTAGTAAGTTGCATTAGCTCCTAAGCACCATTAGTGGCATATGCATTTTACCTTTCTTCATCTACACCATGTGTTTTGGCTTCGATTGGTTTTTATGTGATGTTTAATTAAGCTATTAAATTACTCTCGGTGACATGTGTACAACAAGTGGAACCACCCTTGGCCAAACCCTAGGATACCCTAGGTAGGCCCCACCAGCATGTATAGGCATGGTTGACCACACATGGGTAGATATGCAAGTATGCATGTGTATACTTGGTAGCTAAAAAGTTAGAAATAGAAAAAGAAAAGAGAAAGAAGGGAAGGAAACCGAACCAGCCCAGCCCAGCCTAGCCGGGCTCTTTGCTTCTTCCCGCCTGTTTTCCCTCGGCGCGGCCCGGCCCGGCCCCTAGGGCTGCCGGCTAGGGCGCTCCTCCTTTCCTCCCATGCGCGCAAGGCCCGGCAAGCCGCTCGGCCACGCGCTGGGTCCAGCGCAACGCGCGCGCCCCGCCTCCTCTCACCGCGCCGATGACAGACGGGCCCGGGGACCCACCTGTCATCCCCCACCTCCGGCTCCTCTCCTCTGCTTTTGCCAAAAGCAGAGGGACGCGCCGAGGCCTTCGCCTGCCCTCGCCCCTACCCAGCGGAGAGCGTGGGGATGAGACCGCCACGTCCGCACCCCCGGAGCCGCGCCCCGCTCCTCCGTTCTCGCTGAGCGCCACGTCACGGAGGTCCCCGCCGCTACCGACTGCACAACCCGCCACCCCCTTTTGACCGGCCGCCGCCTCCAAATTGAGCCGCCCAAGCCCCACGCCGCCATCCCGAACCCTAAACCTAGCACCACGCGAGTGGATGGCCGCCACGCACCCCACGGAGTCTCCCCGCCGTTCATCGCCACCATGGGAGCCGCTCCCCTATAAAACCCCCCTTCCCGGCCCTCGAGGCCCCCCCTCCTCCACACCGCCGCCACCGGGTGGCCCAACCACACCCACGCCAAGCCGGAGGGGAGGGCCGTGAAGGAGGAGGATCGCGAGGGAGCCACCGCGGGCTGACGGAGCGACACGCCGGAGCCGCTCCACTTCGCCGGAGCCGGAAGGAGGCGCCTGCTCGGCTACACCGGGCGCAGCGGATCTTCCCCGCTCGGCATCGACTCGCCACAGCCTCGCCTCCCTCTGCGCCGCTAGCCCTATCGCCTACAACACCCACGGTGAGCCCCATCACGTTCCCCCCCACCTCGCCGCTCACCCACGACCATGGCGCCGCCAGGCCCCACACAGGTGGTTCGCAAGCGCGCCACGGACCCTTAGCCCCTTGGCAGCCTTGGCCCTGCCGAGGAGCGCCCGAATATACGGCTCGGAGTCGGCGCCCTGGGCGCTGCCGGCGTGCAGCACGCCCACGCTACGCTCTGCGCGAGCCCCCATCGAGCTGCCCGGCTCGGGGTCGTCGCGCCAGTGCGCTCACCGCCACCGCACGCCATGGCCGCCTCGCGTTTGTGCACCTTAGGTGAGCGAGCTGCCGCCTCAAGGCCGCGTCTCGAGCTGCTGCGGCGCCCTAGCCGCTTTTCGCCCCTGCTGCCCGCGTAGCTGCTGATCGCCTAGCTGCCGTGGCGGAAGCTGCTCGCCTGCCTGTCATCGAGCCAGCAGCGCCGCGGCAAGACATCGCGGCGAGGCCGTTCCGCCGCGTGGCGGCCGCGCATTTGTTCTGTTGAGCGGGCGAGTTTCGCCTCGCTGCCGAACGCTTGGCCGTCCAACCGGCCGACCCGTTGAGCCTAACGAGCCACGCCCACGACGGCCGTACATCGTCGGAACTCGCGGGCACCCGTGCACGACGCGGACTCCGCCGGTACTGGCCGTCGCCGCCGCGTCCTATAGCCTTTTCGAAACCCCAATTGCAGGGGAGAAAGGGGCTTTTTTTTTTGAGCCTCCCGGAGGCGCACGCAGGCGTCTCACCGCCGACCGCCATCACTGCCGCCCGTTGTGATCCGCGGCCGGAACCGTTGAAGCCGTGGCAACCTACCCCGCCGCTTGCGCGAGCTCACCGCACCCCTAGGTAGTTCATCGGACCGCCGGAATATTTGCCGGGCGAGGGAGTCGCCGGCGAGCGCTCGCCAGTGAGCAACAGGGGAGAGCGAGAGGGAGATGGGGAGCGGCCAGGTCCTGCGTGCACCCGGTGCACCGTGGCCCGGAGAGAGAAGGAGGAAGGGAGGGCGTGGTCCACCATGGACCGAGCCAGGAGCCCACGGTGCGCCCGCACCGAGTCCACCGTGGACCAGCTCCCGTGGACCAAGCCCAGTAGAAACCCAAGCCTGCCACGTGGACGCGCCCACGTGCTGACACGTGTCCGGGCCGGGCCGGCCCAACCCAGCCCTGATCCAGCCCACCTAGGCCCAGTCCGAGCCGGTCAGCGTTGACCGTTGACCGGTCAACGTTGACTGACAGCCTGACCCCACCTGTCAGTGACTCCACCTGAGCCGGCCAATCAGAAGCTGCCACGTGTCACCTATTTTCAGCAAATAAAATGATTTCTCCTTTTTCCTTTTTTTTGAAATGAGTATAATCTTCGAAAAATCATGATAAATCCATTTTAACTCCGAAAAATATGAAACCAGTGTCTAAATTTTTCTAAAAATGAGCTCTAGGTCATAGGCTTATCCATGAGTGCATTTGCTTCTTTCGGATTTCAGTTGCTTCTTTGTGCACCTCTATAGGAGCCGCTAAACGCGGTGTTATGTCACGCTTTTCAGAGACGGAGGAGCCGCTGACTGAGGAAGGAGAGGACTACGAGTACACCGAGGACCTGGGAGACGACCCGACTGCAGGTGCCACGTCCCACCCAACCTCTTAGATCCTATCTAGACATGCAATAACTAGAAATGCTAGCGCTCTATTAATTGTTGCTTGCTACTATTTATAGGATGCATGGTAGATTGTTTGAATCAGCCTATGCCTTGTCGAAACCGATCCCCTGCATACTCGCTACTAGGATTAGACTCGCGCTTATCATGTTTATCTTGATGCTACTCACTTATTACTATCTTTACTGTTAATGTATCATGACTGTGAGTGGCTAAGGCACGTGGTGCCGAAGATGTGGAAACCGGGACTTTGGGAGAGATCTTGGCGTGAGTCTTGGGTGTGTAGTGAGGGTTGTGTCGGCCAGGGGCGGGATCAGGGGCAAGTCGCGAGGACAAGCCATGCCGGGGGAGTGTGATCTGGGCACTCCCCATGTGAGAATACCTATGGCGGGTATAGTTTTGGGAGAAGGTTCCGGGAGGAGTGCCTTTGTGGTACGAATCGCCGGAGCGGGAGGTGCCATCGAGGCACGGGGCACTGGGCCCCCGGTGAAGATATCTGTCCGGTCCTCTTAAGGACCGATTGGTCGAGCCTAGGGTTCATGGGACTTTCGTACACACCACTCGTTTCGATGGGCGGGAAACGACTTGACGGCTAGCTAGCCCCCCGCCACTACTACTAGGTTGGTAGGTGATAGTGTAGGGAGGTACGGGTATCGAGACCCACACCCTCCCGAGTCGGCCGTGATGCCCCCCGGGATCCGGCACACGTCTCACGTCTCGGCGTCTTGGGTGGACTCGGGGTGCCCTGTGGCCGAGTGGTAGAGTGGCTTTGGGCTAGTTAGGCGGCGGCTCGGAATCAGCCTAGGCGAGGCGCATCGCCGATGATGGTGATCTTGTGGTTCCAGGTGTACACACTCTGCAGAGTTGATGATCTATACGTATAGCCGTGTCCCCGGTCATGGACATTCCTATGAGTTACCATACGTTCGATATAGCGAGTGGAGTCCTTTTCTCTTCCCTTCCCCTGGGTGTGGTGGTTTCCGGCCTCGGGCCGTTGAGGCGAGGAGGAGAGGGAGTCTTCCTCGCCGACCTGAGTGAGAGGGTGGTGTGATGTGTGGATGGATATGGATGGGATGGATGGGAGGCTTATGGGAGCAAATGGGTTAAAACTTGACAAATACTATTTTAATTATGTTAATGCATAGGAAACCAAGAGCCCCAATCAGGTCCCTTTTGATTACCCTTGCATCCTCCTTCCACATAGCAAGCTTTATTCATATGGGTGGGATTAGTGGCCAGTACAAATTGTACTGATACATTGTGGTTCAGGGGAGAACATCAAATGGAAGACCGACGAGGATGACGAGGAGGAGTAGGAGTCTCGTGCTACGCGCAAGTGGATGATGTGTCGATCCGCTTCTACCTACCTTATGCTTTTCTGTATGTGTGTGTGAGTATGATTCTGCCTTGAAGGCGATGTAATAAAGTACTTAAATCCTGCTACTTGTACTCTCTAAGTTAATTATTCCATTTGTATGCGCACTTTGGTCCCGCCGATTGTCGATGATGGCGATGAGCCCTTCGAGGCCATTGCATTATTGTACGAAAACTGTGACTTTTCTCTTCGAGGATAAGTGGGTTGTTTCAGTTGGTATCAAGAGCCATACTTGCCCGTAGGACGAGACCCCTAGAAATGGCCGATAGATTAGGATGAATTCTTTGTCTTCGGTTATATTTACCGACCTTGCATCTTTTTATGCATGGCTTATCTTATACTCTAAACCTAAAAGTTGCCCTTTTACCAATGCAGCTATGGAGACGCCCGAGCGAGTTGAGGACCAACGGGATGCACTACGGTGGGTTCGCCAAGTTGCCGCTACATGAGGTGCTACTTTGGACCTCGGGGTTAATCCCGAAGCAGGTCCGAAGACGTCATCCGCGGGGGAGAGGGCATCGTTGCCATCTCCATCGAGGTGCCGCCGAAAGTGAGAACTGGCCGCACATCCGTGGTTTCACGGAGGCGGGAGGTCGACACCACCGTCGACATGTGCGTTCAGTCCGTTGCGCGCACGGCCCTCCGTACCGTGTGTGCCGCAACTCCCGCCCAGCTCCTTGCGCACGGACCCTTTACGCATGCTGCCCGGAGGCCGACACCGACTCTCGGCGCTCCGACCCCTACCGAGGCTCACCGACATCGTCGAGCAGTCGGACCCAAGGCTGGTCCGCATCTTCGGGCGTGACCTCAGCCTACGCCTCGCCCAGGATCGTTACATAACGACCTTGGAGGCCGAGAACCGCCGCTACAGGAGCTTCCTGCTTAAGACCGACGACATCGTCGCCGAGATGGAGCGGGACGAGCTTCATCTGCGAGACGAGCTGAGCTGGGAGAGAGAGAGCCGCCGCTCCAAGGAGGCCATGCTCGAGAGGGAGAACGAGCGACTCCAGACGGAGATCGCCAACCTCCGAGACCAGGTTGGGGACTTCGGGCTCCGCAACCACTACTTGGACAGCCGCGTCCTTGAGCTCGAGAGTACCCTGGCTCGTACCACGGAGGCTCTCCGGGAGCGAGAGGACGCCACCAGGAACTTCAACCTCCGCTACCTGGGGCTTCTGAACGAGGTCAACTGGGGGAAGAAGAGGATCACTCAGGAGGCAGACCATGCTCGGAACAACGTGCTCCACCAGGTGCAGCTCATGAAGAGCGAGCGCATCGCTCACGACCGGCTCGGCGTCGTGTGGAGAAGGCCCTGGGAGGAGGTCGGACAAGCGGCGCGTCGACGAGTACCACTACCTGCAGCAGGCGTGCCCGCCGTGTACCGTCGCCCGCCCTTCGTCAAGGACTTTCGCCCGCACAGAGCCTCGCTCAATCTGCGAGCCGCCGACACCGCCCACCCCCTCGACCTCTTTGGGACTCCCCGGATGGAGTCGGCCAGCCTCCCCTTCACCAACCGGCCAGACTGGGCCTGTTGAGCCTGCCACCCCTGCACCACCACCACCTCCACCCGGTCGGAAAGCACCACCTTGGGCCCGAGCCTTCCACCCCACTCTCTCCGGCTACCCCACCCTACGACACCTAGGTGTTCTACCCATGTTACCCGTAGTGTAGGCTAGCATCCTTACATGTTTGCCCCTGCAAGCGCACCGGAGACATGTCTCACCTACCCAAGGATAGAGTAATTGTCACCCTTTTGGAGCCTACCTGCGAGTAGAGCGTTTCTCGCGAGTCTTCTAAGCGTAGCTGCTAGAGACATCGCCATGTAATAAAATGAATGTAATGGATGCTTGGATTTTATGCAGTCTTTATGGATCTTTATGCTTCTTTGATTGAGTGTACTATTAGCGTTTTTCAAATTAATTGACTAACAACTTAACCACTGATCAATGATCCTCCGATGAACATTCAAGGTCCAATCACAAGAGGTCCAATCACAAGACGCGACAATTAAATTTACAGTGAGCTCGTTCCTAAGTAACTCTTTATATGATTTAGAGAATAGATTGCTACCTAATGATTATATTATGATTAGGAATCATGGAGAGGACCGGGAGATACATAGAGGAGGGCTTGAGGCGTGAAGGACCAGCAAGGGCGCTCAAGTCAAGGTGGAGGCCCGCACCAAGTCGACTTCGAATCCGTCTCGGAGTCCAGGAGCAGTCTGTACTAAATTGACGCCCAGGATGCATCCGACTGAATTGGACGTTCTTAGACTCTAAAGAAAGATAACGAAAAGACCTTTCCAATGAGTCTTGTTGGAGGCCCAAATTCATCCGGAGTCATCGGGAATCGTCCAAACAATTTGACGTCCAGAATCTGTCCTGACGCCGCGACGTCGTATTTTGGTCTTTGGGCCTTGTATCGAGTTGGAACCCATTAGGGGTGCGTCCAGGGGGGTCTTGCACGACCTTAGACTCTTTATAAACAGTAGCCGCCGCCCAAGTTAGGGGTTGGGTTTTGCTTAGATTAATCTGTCAAGAACAGTTTCGCCGCTTGTACGGTTTGTGAGACCCCAACTCGTGAGCTTAATCATTCATTTGCAAATTGGTTGCTTTCTTCTTTGTTCTTGCTTGTGTTCTTCGATTCGCAGCAAGGATTAGCCTTCTTGGCGAGGTCAACCCGTGCAACGCCGGTTGATAACCGTGAGAAGACGGGTATCGCGATTGCGGGGTTTCGGATCGCGTCGCTCGAAGCCGGATCGACTTGTGTCTCGTTTTCGCCAAATCGAGAGTTACCGTAACCTTCGGAAGATCGGGAACCCTTGTTCACATCAAGTGGTAATCGAGCTTCGTGTATACCGTCAGGTTCATATCCCACCTTAGTTTTGAGTGTTTCGCCTTCGCCCTATAGTCCACCGCCATATTATTTTCATGTCCTATAACCTTCCGCGCCATAGCCTTTGCATATTTCAGTTTCAGAGTACGTCGTGGTTGACTTTGTGTCCCGGTCGAGGTCTTGTTGCTGGTTAGGTCGTGCTAGAGTCCATTGTGTGAGTTTTTGTTAATCGTATCTACCCTATCCACCATCCCCAAACACAAGTCGAAGCCACCACATTACTCGACTTGCCCCCGCTAGCCGCCTTTGTGTGATCTCGCCCCCGCTAACCCTAGATAGGTTGCCACCGCCGTTATTTCGCCCGCATCGCAGCTCTCCTTACATCATCCGGGCGAATACCGCGGATCGGTGTTGGAGTTTAGGGACGCTTTTGCCCTAACCGCCGCCGTGTTGTGCCTTTCGAAAACATAACTTGAGGTACCTTCCTTAAAACAGCATAACTTTTCGCTCGGTTATCGAAAAAATCTGAAAAAAATTGAGCAGATTCTTGACACCATTTCGAGGTGACCCAAACTAGCCTACGGCCTGTTTGGTTTTGTTAAAATTGCCAAAAAAAATTCAGGAAAATAAAGAAAAAAAAAATTATCAAGGGTTCTCGCAGACGCTTTTCAGAGAACGTGTTGAATTCTCAGAGACCACATCCCACCTCAGTTGTAGGTGCCAATTTTTGTGGTTGCATCTTTTGGGATCCTTGTTCAGAGAAAAATATAAAAAAAAATAGTGAAAAAATAAAAAAGTTTGATTTCTACTAGTGCCTTTTGCAAAAATCCTGGGAAAATTGAGGAAAAAGGAAAAATCCGAGCTCGCTTGTCGGTGTTGTGCCTTGTTTCTAGTGCTTTTGCTATCCATCATACTTTTTTTTTTTTTTCCTTCATCTTATTTGGTCACACACATCTAGAACTTGGAGCATTTTAGGGCCGGCAACAAGAACGAACACCGTGGACTATAATTCAAGATTACTATCTGCTTCTCGACTTGTGTTCCGTATATACTATCTCTGTCTCTTTGTGTGCCTTCCAAGCTCCACATTCTTCTAGACAAAGACAGTTTGACATTCCCGCAATCGTGGTCTACGACTTCCCCGGTGTCCTTTGTCTTGCCGGGTAAGAACATTTGTGAGAGCTTGGTAAGAAGTAATTAGTTTGTCGATCCCGAGAGACACCACTCCACCGCTCATAGTAGAACTTTTAGGGATAACCTTCACCGCTTGTTGCTTGTGTTTTGTGTCTACAATGGTGTGATGACGATGACGACGCTAGTTCTCCCAAAGAGTTCTCTCGAGTGTGTCGCCCAAGAGCAACTACAACTGCTGTAAGTAATGCTCGAAGGAAATGAACGAGGCAGTCACAAAGGGTCAGAATCGCCGCGCCATTGAACTCAAGATCGGCAACACACTTGAGAGATTGGAAAACGATTGTCCACACCGACCGATTGTGGTAGTCGCTTTAGAAGTTCAGCCACCCACCGAAGAAGATAATGGAGGCAGCGACGCCGGTGATGAGATCTATGACACCAATGGTAATGTTGATCAAGCAAATGACAAGGGAAAATAGGTTACGCCGACGTCTTCGCAACAACACCATTGTGTATGGGTGGCAACCGCCATCGAGGTAATCGTGCTCATGCTCCCCGATGATCCTTATGCTAAGGTCAAATTTACCATACCTTTTTTTTGGGACATTATGATGCCGAGGGATACCTTGATTGGGAGATGACAAGAGAGCAAAAATTTAGTGCCCACCTTGTGCCCGAAAGCAACATAGAATTAGACAAGCCACTAGTGAATTTAAAGATTTTGCTATCATTTGGTGGGATGTGTTTAGTTGCAGATAACCGCCAACCTAGAACTTGGGAAGAGCTTAAGGTTGCTATGCGTGATAGATTTGTGCCGCCATCATATCATAGGGATCTACGTAAGAAATTGATGCGCTTTAGAACAGGGAGATAAACTGCTGCGTGATTACTATGGTGAGCTTCTTCGTAAAGGATTGATGCGTTGTAGTATAGTAGAGGGAAACGAGGATTCTATTGTTCGTTTTTTATTCAGGATTGAGGGAGGAAATTCAGAACATAGTTGATTATAAGGATTTTAACACCTGCCAACCGCTTGTTTCAGTTTGCTATGCTTGCGAGAAGGAGTTGCAGTGGACGTAATAAGTGGCAAAGGCAAGGTTGGCACCTCGCACACTCCACGCATGGCGCCCCCTCTTTGGGCCTTCCCAAGGCATCCTCTTTTCGGGCGCCCTACCAACGAACGCATTGCACACCTACTTCGCGGACATCCGGTTCAGGTAAAAAATTTTTGCAGGAACCTTCAAAGAGTGCATCCTCCATTGCTTCAACAGGCGCACTCCTAGCATTCAGTGCCACCGCCGCCAAGGATTCGGTCATGTGCGTAAGGATTGCCCTAGTCGGGCGGGCATACATTGCTACTGCACGATGGGTACATCAGCCTCGACATTGAGGAAGAGGATGAAGAAGATCCGGCCGTGGAGGTGGACAATGAAGTTTTGGGTACCGATGACACGACCACCTACAGAAGCTGCCATTGTGCAGCGAAGGCCAAAGACAAAGGTACAACAACCAGAGAAGCCGCAACGCCACAACTTGTTCCAACTGTTCTTCGTCATCAACAATCGGGCGAAAGCACGTGTCATCATTGATGGAGGTAGTTGTCAAAATTTGGTGAGTTCAGATTTGGTCAAGAAGCTTGGCTTGGCCACTCGCCAACACCCCCATCCCTATAACCTACAAAGTGGTTTAATGATGCGGGCAAAGTTAAGGTAACACAAACTTGCGCAGTTTCTTTTTCCATTGGTTCCTATACCGATTATGCCGATTGTGATGTGGTACCTATGGAAGCTTGTTCACTTTTATTGGGTCGCCCTTGGGAATTTGATAATGATGCTATGCACCATGGTAGAAGTAATACTTACACTTTTATGCATAAAGGAAAAAAAAATTACTTTGGTTCCTATGACCCCCCGCTGAAATTGTACAAGTTGAAAAAGAACGCCGCTAGTTTGCATGATGCTAAATCTGAAAATCAGCAAGTTGCTAATTCTATTTACCCACCTAAAAACAGATAAGTCGGCGCCTAATTCTAAGGTTGAGGGAATTAAATTGAAGGGTGCTGCTATGCTTGCAACAAAAACTGATCTTGCTGAAATTTTCGATGATGATATATGCTATACTTTTGGTTTGCAAGCGAGCCTTGTTTTCGCTTGAAGATGTTGTTAGTTCGATGCCTCCCCGTTGTCACTAACCTTTTGCAGGAGTATGAGGACATTTTTCCAGCCGAGAGACCCCCGGGCTGCCACCTATGAGAGGAATAGAGCATCAAATTGATTTGATCCCGGGAGCAACACTACCAAACCGAGCCGCTTATCGAACCAACCCCGAGGAGACTAAGGAAATTCAGCGACAAGTCCAAGAGCTTTTGGACCGCGGGTATGTACGTGAGAGCCTTAGTCCTTGTGCCGCTCCTCGTGATTTTGGTTCCTAAGAAAGATGGTTCTTGGCGTATGTGTGTTGATTGTAGAGCCATTAATAATATTACTATTAGATATCGCCATCCAATTCCTAGGCTTGATGACATGCTTGATGAGTTGTGTGGCTCGTAATTTTCACAAAGATAGACTTGCGTAGTGGCTACCACCAAATTAGAATGAAACTTGGAGATGAATGGAAAACAGCTTTTTAAAACCAAATTCGGGTTGTATGAGTGGTTAGTAATGCCTTTTGGTTTGACTAATGCACCTAGTACTTTTATGCGCTTTAATGAATGAGGTTTTAAGAGCTTTCATTGGACGATTTGTGGTAGTTTACTTTGATGATATTCTGATTTACAAGAAGTCTTTGGATGAACATATGGGACACTTACGTGTTGTTTTTAATGCTTTTGCGTGATGCACGCTTATTTGGTAACCTTGAGAAGTGCATCTTTTGCACGGATCGAGTCTCTTTTCTTGGCTATGTTGTTACTCCACAGTGGAATTCAAGTGGATGAGACGAAAATTGAAGCCATAAAGAGTTGGCAAAGCTGCCTACAAGTATCACAATGTGTGAGAAGTTTCCTTGGTCTTGCAGGTTTCTATCGTCGCTTTGTCAAGGATTTCAGCGCCATTGCTGCCCCATTGCATGAGTTGACAAAGAAAGGTGTGGTGTTTCATTGGGGTAAGGCACAAGAGGAGTCCTTTGACACTTTGAAGGACAAGCTTACACACGCACCATTGCTGCAACTTCCTAACTTTGGTAAGACTTTTGAGCTAGAATGCGATGCTAGTGGAGTTGGCATTGGAGGTGTTTTGATGCAAGAAGGTAAGCCTGTTGCATACTTTAGCGAAAAATTGCATGGTCCTGTTCTTAATTATTCTACGTATGATAAAGAATTGTATGCACTTGTACGTTCTTTAGAGACGTGGCGCCATTATTTGTGGCCTAAAGAATTTATTATACATTCAGATCATGAATCGCTTAAGTATCTTCGCCTCAAAATAATCTGAATCGTAGGCATGCTAAGTGGGTTGAATTTATTGAATCTTTTCCTTATATTATTAAACATAAGAAGGGGAAGGATAATGTGATTGCCGATGCCTTGTCTAGACGCTATGCTTTTTGTCCCAACTTGATTGTAGAATTTTTGGACTTGAATCAATAAAAGAACAATATGTGCTTGATCCTGTTTTTAAAGATGTGTTGCTGAATTGTAAAGAGGGACGCACATGGAACAAGTTTGTGATCAATGATGGTTTTGTGTTTAGAGCTAACCGCCTATGCATTCCAGCTTGGTTTCTGTTTCGCCTAATGTTGTTGCAGGAAGCACATGGAGGAGGTTTGATGGGGCATTTTGGTGCTAAGAAGACGGAGGATATGTTGACCACACACTTCTTTTGGCCAAAGATGAGGAGAGATGTTGAACGGTTCGTGGCACGCTGCACTACATGTCAAAAGGCTAAGTCTCGCTTGAATCCACATGGTTTGTATATGCCTTCTTCCTCGCTCCTTCTATTCCTTGGGCCGATATTTCGATGGACTTTGTTTTGGGATTGCCTAGACTAAGAGGGGAGGGACAGCATTTTTGTTGTTGTGGATCGATTTTCTAAGATGGCGATTTTATACCTTGTCATAAAGTGATGATGATGCTGTCTTTTTATTGCTGACCTCTTTTTCAAAGAGATTGTTCGCTTGCATGGTATGCCTTGTACTATTGTTTCAGATCGTGATGCAAAATTCTTGAGTCATTTTTGGCGCACTCTATGGAATAAGTTGGGTACAAAATTGTTGTTTTCTACAACTTGTCACCCACAAACCGATGGACAAACAGAGGTAGTGAACCGCACTTTGGGCACCATGTTGAGAGCTATTTTGAAGAAAAATTTAAAGATGTGGGAGGAATGTTTGCCTCATGTGGAGTTTGCTTACAATCGGGCGACACATTCTACCACTAAGGTAAGTCCTTTTCAGGTAGTGTATGGCTTTAACCCTCGTGCTCCTATTGATCTTTTACCTTTACCTACCACCGAAAGAACCCATAGTGATGCTAGCGCACGTGCTGAATTTATTCGTAAGTTGCATGAAACAACTAAAGAAAATATCGAAAAAGATGAATGAAAAGTATAGAATTGCCGGAAGTGAAGGTAGGAAAGAAATTAAACTTGAGCCGGGTGATTTAGTATGGTTACATTTGAGAAAGGATAGGTTTCCAGAGCTGCGTAAATCTAAATTAATGCCAAGAGCTGCTGGTCCTTATAAAGTTATTGAGAAAATAAATGATAATGCATACAAACTTGAGTTGCCACCCGAGTTCGGGTTAGTCCTTCTTTTAACATTGCAGATTTGACACCATACTTGGGAGAAGAAGATGAGCTTGAGTCGAGGACGACTCCAATTCAAGAGGGGGAGGATGATGAGGACATCACTCCTTCGGATACACTCAATGATCCTCCGCTGAACATTCAAGGTCCAATCACAAGAGCTCGCGCGCGACAATTAAATTTACAGTGAGCTCGCTCCTAAGTAACTCTTTATATGATTTAGAGAATAGATTGCTACCTAATGATTATATTATGATTAGGAATCATGGAGAGGACCGGGAGATACATAGAGGAGGGCTTGGAGGCGTGAAGGACCAGCAAGGGCGCTCAAGTCAAGGTGGAGGCCTGCACCAAGTCGACTTCGAATCCGTCTCGGAGTCCAGGAGCAGTCTGTACTAAATTGACGCCCAGGATGCATCCGACTTGAATTGGACGTTCTTAGACTCTAAAGAAAGATAACGAAAAGACCTTTCCAATGAGTCTTGTTGGAGGCCCAAATTCATCCGAGTCATCGGGAATCGTCCAAACAATTTGACGTCCAGAATCTGTCCTGACGCTGCGACGTCGTATTTTGGTCTTTGGGCCTTGTATCGAAGTTGGAACCCATTAGGGGTGCGTCCAGTGGGGGGTCTTGCACGACCTTAGACTCTTTATAAACAGTAGCCGCCGCCCAAGTTAGGGGTTGGGTTTTGCTTAGATTAATCTGTCAAGAACAGTTTCGCCGCTTTCATCGGTTTGTGAGACCCCAACTCGTGAGCTTAATCATTCATTTGCAAATTGGTTGCTTTCTTCTTTGTTCTTGCTTGTGTTCTTCGATTCGCAGGCAAGGATTAGCCTTCTTGGCGAGGTCAACCGTGCAACGCCGGTTGATAACCGTGAGAAGACGTGGTATCGCGATTGCGGGGTTTCGGATCGCGGCCGCTCGGAAGCCGGATCGACTTGTGTCTCGTTTTCGCCAAATCGAGAGTTACCGTAACCTTTCGGAAGATCGGGAACCCTTGTTCACATCACCCCCGCCTGCTGGAGGATGCAGGCGTGGAAGACCCCCGCACGAGCACGTGGAAGGCTGGGCCGTCTACCCCCCAAGGCGGCATCCCTTTCACTTGCCGGGGGTGTGGCAAGCCCGGCCATAAGATTCTCGACGCGGCAGGAAGACTGCCGCTACACACCGACGGCTCCAAAGACGGAGGAGGCCGCCCGTCCAGCGACGCCCCCGGGAGAGTGCCCCGGGAGCCACCAGCGGCCGCTGACCCACCCACAGCAGAGGACGCCCGGGACGCCCCCGGCGTGGTGTACGGTATGTTCATGGTTAATGGAGCTAAGGCTTGGTGCTTTTTGATTCCGGTGCTACATGCTCATACATATCATCCAAGTTTGCACGAGAGAATCACGTACCCGTCACTCCACGACGGGGAGCTATTGTAACAAGTTCCCCCTTGGGAAACTTGAGGTGTATGCACAAATGTCGGGAGTGAGAATAAACATCGAGGGTCACCCTTTTCTAGCCAACCTCACCCTTCTTCCTTCTAATGGTCTAGATGTCATCTTGGGGATGGATTGGTTAACCCAAAGACAAGGGTGTGATCTCATGCTCACCCGGTATGTAGAGTTTACCCATCCCAAGGGTCATGTAATCGGTGTGAGCCCAACCACGGCAAAAACGGTCTCCTTGTTGTGTGCCCTAGAGGCCCAAACCATGGAGGGCACGCACACAGTGTGTGTGAGTATCCGGATGTGTTTCCCGAGGAGTTGCGGGGAATGCCACCGGATCGTGATGTGGAGTTCGTGATCGACCTTCCGCACCGTGCGGGACCGATTGCCAAACGACCCTACCGCATGTCGGCCGACGATTTGGAGGAGCTCAAGAAGCGGCTTAAGGAGCTTTCCGACAAGGGGGTACATTAGACCTAGTGCTTCCCCTTTGGGATCTCTGTCTGTTCAGTAAAGAAGAAAGATGGCTCGATGAGGATGTGCATAGACTACGAGGAATTGAATGCCGTGGATTTATCAAGAACAAGTACCCTCTTCCAAGGATCGATGACTTGCTTGATCGGTTGAGGAATGCCAAGTTCTTCTCCAAGATTGACCTCCGATCAAGGGGTACCACCGGATGAAGATCCGGCCCGAAGATATACCCAAGACAGCCTTTGTTACACGGTGCGGCAAAGTATGAGTTCACGGTAGTGTCGTTTGGGCTCACTAATGCCCCGTCCTACTTCATGAACATGATGAACAAGGTGTTCATGGACGAGTTAGACAAGTTCGTCGTCGTGTTCATTGATGACATACTCGTCTACTCGGCTTGGTGAGGAACACGAACAAACATCGAGGACGGTGCTTGAGAAGCTAAAGGCAGAATCAGCTCTATGCCAAGTTCAAAGCAAATGTGAGTTCGGCTCGAAGAAGTTGCATTTACGGGACATGTGCTTACCGCAGAAGGAGTGGCGGTGGATCCGGCCAAGATTGAAGCCGTGAAGGCATGGGAGCGACCACGCAACGTGGCTCGACATTCGGAGTTTTCTTGGTTTAGCGGGCTACTACCGCCGCTTCATCGAGAACTTCTCCAAGATTGCAAGACCCATGACCAATCTCTTGAAGAAGACCAATGAGTTTGAATGGACTCCGGATTGTGAGAGAAGCTTTCGGACTCGAAGGAGAAGCTTACCACTACCCCGTTCTAGCCTTGCCGGATATTCGTCGGGACTTCGTGATCTCTTTGCGATGCTTCGGCCATGGCTTGGGGTGTGTCCTTATGCAAAACGGAAAGTGATCGCCTATGCCTCCCGGCATTTGAAGCAACACGAGCGGCGCTATCCGACGCATGATCTTGAGCTTGCGGCGAGCTTGTACATGCTTTGAAGATCCGGAGGCACTACTTGATTGGCAACAAGTGTGACATCTACACCGATCACAAGAGCCACGAAATACTTCTTCACGGGAAGATCTGAACATGAGACAACGGAGATGGCTGGAATTGATCAAGGACTACAACCTAGAGATCCACTATCATCCAGGGAAAGGCTAATGTAGTCGCAGACGCCCGAGCCGCAAGAGCTATTGCCACTACCTCACGACGAGTACCACCCCTCCCGAGCTATGTCGTGAGATGGAGAAGCTCCCGGCTAGAAGAAGTGCCGAGGAGCGGATGAACTTTCCGAGAGTGCGGTGCAATCTTGAAGAAAGGATCCGCAAGGCCCAAGAGACTGTCCCGAGATCACGAGTTTCGAGAGCTCATGAGGATAGGCAAGTGTCCCGAATTGAGAGAAGACGGACAAGGCACAATCATGTACAAAGATCGTGTCTCCGCGTGCCCATGGGACGAAGAAGCTACGAGAAGAGATTCTCGGAAAGGGCATGACTCCAAGTTCTGCATACATCCGGGAAGCACCAAGATGTACAACGATCTCAAGAAGACTTTTCGGTGGAGAGGTATGAAAAGGTTGACATTGCCGGGCACGTGGCTAGATGTGATATCTGCAACCGTCAAGGCCGAGCATCAAAGACCCGCCGAACTTGAAGCCGCTCGATGTGCCAACCTGGAAGTGGGAGAGCATCTCCATGGATTTCATAGTTGGACTACCCCGTTCCCCCAAGGGGCATGATTCGATCCGGGTCATAGTTGACCGTCTAACCAAGGTGGCACACTTTGTTCGGGGTCGGCCATTGTTACCCGACGGACGGACGGCTAGCCGACCTATATGTTGACCACATCCCGAGGTTGCATGGGGCCCCAAGCAAAGTATCATATCGGACGAGGGAGTCAGTTCGTATCTCAATTCTGGAAGAGCCTTCACAAGGCAATTGGCACCCAACTCGACTACAGCACCGCTTACCACCCTCAGACAGACGGGCAGACTGAGAGAGTGAACCAAATCTTGGAGGACATGTTGAGAGCGTGTGTGCTCAAGTATGGGAAAGGCGGGAGAAATGCACGTCGCATGCGGAATTCTCCTATAACAACGGCTACCAAACCAAAGCATCGGGATGTCTCCTTTTGAGGCCCTATATGGAAGGAAATGCCGGACCCCACTCATGTGGTCCGAAGTGGGCGAGAGGTCGTTCTTTGGACCCGCCAAGATTCAAGAAGTTGAAGAAGGAGTTGCTCAAGTGCGGGAAAACCTAAAGATCGCTCAAAGCAGACAAAAAAGCTATGCAGATAAGCGAAGACAAGACCTCAGGTTCGAAGAGGGAGACTACGTCTACCTCAAGGTGTCTCCGCTTCGGGGCACCCGTAGATTCCATGTGAGGGGGAAGCTAGCCCCCCGGTATGTCGGCCCCTACGGGATCCAAATGAAGAGTTGGCAAGTTGGCTTACAAGCTTGAGCTACCCGAGGAGCCGACAGAGTACACCCCCGTGTTCCACGTGTCGCAACTCCGCAAATGTCCGAAGGTGCGGATCAGCGAGGTGCCCACGGACATCTTGGATCTCCAAGACACGCTGGAGTACAAGGAGCACCCCACGTGCATCCTTGATCGAGCAACCAAGGAGACTCGAAGCACCACAATCCCCATGTGCAAGGTTCAGTGGAGCAACCACACCGAAAGAGAAGCCACGTGGGAGAAAGAGTCGGAACTCCGGATGCTTTACCCCTACCTCTTCGAAAGGTACGCTTCTTCTGAATCTCGAGGACGAGATTCTCGTGAGGTGGGAAGTCTGTAACATCCCTGTTAAACCAACACCCAAAAATCCCAACTTTCAAAAACTTTTCCAAAAGCTAAACCTTGCATGGTGAGTGTCATATAGGAAACCCTCCTTAGTAAGTTGCATTAGCTCCTAAGCACCATTAGTGGCATATGCATTTTACCTTTCTTCATCTACACCATGTGTTTTGGCTTCGATTGGTTTTTATGTGATGTTTAATTAAGCTATTAAATTACTCTCGGTGACATGTGTACAACAAGTGGAACCACCCTTGGCCAAACCCTAGGATACCCTAGGTAGGCCCCACCAGCATGTATAGGCATGGTTGACCACACATGGGTAGATATGCAAGTATGCATGTGTATACTTGGTAGCTAAAAAGTTAGAAATAGAAAAGAAAAGAGAAAGAAGGAAGGAACACCAGCACCCCCAAATTAGCCGGCTCACGCTTCTTCCCGCGCCCTCGCTTCCTCGGGCGCCCATGTCCCGGCCTGGGCCTAGGCCCGGCGGCCAGGGGGCCGCGCCCCTTCCTCCCACGCCACAAGCAAGGCCCCAAGAAGTCGCTCGCCTCGCTGGCTGTCTAGGCCGCAAACGCCGCCCGCCCCGCCCTTCATCGCCGATGACAAAGGGCCCGGGACCCCACCTATCATGCCCCCCACCTCGGCTCCTCTCCCTCCGCTTTTGCCAGCAGAGGGACGCGCCGAGGCCTTCGCCTGCCTCGCCCTACCCCGGAGAGAGCGGGGATGAGACCGCCACGGCAATCCGGAGCCGGAGCCGCCCCCCTCCTCCGCCCTCCCCCTCGCCGCTGAGCGCCACGCCACAGGAGGTCCCGCCCCGCAAGCGCCCCGACACAGTGTACAACCGCCACCCTTTTTGACCGGCCGCCCTCCAAATTGAGCCGCCCAAGCCCCGGCGCGCCATCCCGAACCCTAAACCTAGCACCACGCGAGTGGATGGCCGCCACGCACCCCACGGAGTCTCCCCCCCGTTCATCGCCACCATGGGAGCTGCTCCCCTATAAAACCCCTTCCCGGGCGCCTCGGAGGCCCCCTCCTCCACACCGCCGCCATCGGTGGCCCAACCACACCCACGCCAAGCCGGAGGGAGGGCCGTGAAGGAGGAGGATCGCGAGGAGCCACCGCTGGCCCGACGGAAGCGACACGCCGGAGCCGCCTTCCACCGCCGGAGCCGGAAGGAGGCGGCGCCTGTTCGGGCTACACCGGCGTTGCGGATCTTCTGCGGGCGTCGACTCGCCCACAGCCTCGCCTCTCCTCGCGCCGCTAGCCTATCGCCTACAACACCCACGGTGAGCCCCATCATGTTCCCCCCACTCGCCGCCGGGCCACCACGACCATGGCGCCGCCCGAGCCCCACTGGTGGTTCGCAAGCGCCACGGACCGCACAGCGCGCCGCATGCACACCACACGCCGCCGAGGGCCGCCGAGCCGCCACGGCTCGGAGTCGACGCTCTGGAGGCGCTGCAGCGTCACGCACACGCACGCCCACGCTTACGCTCTGCCGCGAGCCCCCCATCGAGCTGCCACGGCTCGGGGTCGTCGTGCCGATGCGCATGCCGCGCCACCGCACGACGCCATGGCCGCCTCGCGTTTGCGCACCTTAGGTGAGCGAGCTGCCGCCTCAAGGCCGCGTCTCGAGGGCTAGCTGCCGCGCGCCTAGCCGCTTTTCGCCCATTTGCTGCCGCGTAAGCTCGCTGATCGCTTAGCTGCCGTGGCGCGGAAGCTGCTCACCCGCCTGTGCGTCGAGCCCGCGCGCGCTGCAAGACACACCGCTGGCGAGGCCGTTCCGCCAGCGTGGCGGCCGCGCAGCTGCTCTCGTTGAGCGGGCGAAGTTTCGCCTGCCGCAAACGCCAGCCGTCCAACCCGGCCGACCCTGAGAGCCTAACCCGAGCCACGCCCCACGACGGCCGTACATCGTCTGACTCCGCGGGCACCCGTGCACGACGGACTCCTCCCGAGTTTTTGCCCCGTCCGCCCGCGTCCTATAGCCTTTTCGAAACCCCAATTGCGAGGAGAAAGGGGCGCCTTGAGCCTCCGGGCGCACGCAGGGCGTCTCACCGCGCCCGCCGCCACCGGCGCCGTTGTGATCCTTGGCCGGGAACCCGTTGAAGCCGTGGCAACCCTACCCCCCCCGCTTGCGAGCTCACCGCACCCCTAGGTAGTTCATCGGACCGCGGAATATTTGCAGGCGAGGAGTCGCCGGCGCTAGGCCGCCAAAGGGAGCAACGGGGGAGAGCGAGAGGGAGATGGGGAGCGTGCAGTCCTGCGGCACCGGTGCACCGTGGCCGGAGAGAGAGGAAGGAGGAAGGGAGGGCGTGGTCCACCATGGACCGAGCCAGGAGCCCCGCTGCGCCCAAGACCGAGTCCACCGTGGACCAGCTCCCGTGGACCAAGCCCGAGAGAAACCCAAGCTCGCCACGTGGGCCGCCGCCCGCGTGCCGACACGTGTCCGGCCGGGCCGGCCCAACCCGGCCGATCCGGCCCACCTAGGCCCGGTCGAGCACGGTCGGCGTTGACCGTTGACCGGTCAACGTTGATCGACGGCGACCCCACATCGGTGACTCCACCTGAGCCGGCCAATCGAAGCGCCACGTGTCACCTATTTTCAGCAAATAAAATGATTTCTCCTTTTTCCTTTTTTTTGAAATGAGTATAATCTTGAAAAATCATGATAAATCCATTTTAACTCCGAAAAAATATGAAACAAGTGTCTAAATTTTTTCTAAAAATGAGCTCTAGGTCATAGGCTTATCCATGAGTGCATTTGCTTCTTTTGGATTTCAGTTGCTTCTTTGTGCACCTCTATAGGGGCCGCTAAACGCGGTGTTATGTCACGCTTTTCAGAGATGGAGGAGCCGCCGACCGAGGAAGGAGGAGGACTACGAGTACACCGAGGACACGGGAGACGACCCGACCGCAGTGCCACGTCCCACCCAACCTCTTAGATCCTATCTAGACATGCAATAACTAGAAATGCTAGCGCTCTATTAATTGTTGCTTCTTCGCTATTTATAGGATGCATGGTAGATTGTTTGAATCAGACCTATGCCTTGTCGAAACCGATCCCCCTGCATACTCGCTACTAGGATTAGACTCGCGCTTATCATGTTTATCTTGATGCTACTCACTTATTACTATCTTTACTTGTTAATGTATCATGACTGTGGAGTGGCTAAAGGCGGTGGTGGTGCCGAAGATGTGGAAACCGGGACTTTGGGAGAGATCTTGGCGTGAGTCTTGGGTGTGTAGTGAGGGTTGTGTCGGACCGGGGCAGATCTGGGGCAAGTCGCGAGGACAAGCCATGCTTGGGGAGTGTGATCTGGGCACTCCCCATGTGAGAATACCGTGGCGGGTATAGTTTTGGGAGAAGGTTCGGGAGGAGTGCCTTTGTGGTACGAATCGCCCGGAGCGGGAGGTGCCATCGAGGCACGGGCATTGGGCCCCCGGTGAAGATATCTGTCCGGTACTCTTAAAGACCGATTGGTCGAGCCTAGGGTTCATGGGACTTTTCGTACACACCGCTGCCGTTCGATGGGGGGGAAACGACTTGACGGCTAGCTAGCCCCGCCACTACTACTAGGTTGGTAGGTGATAGTGTAGGGAGGTACGGGTATTGAGACCCACACCCTCCCGAGTCGGGCGTGATGCCCCCGGGATCCGGCACACGTCTCACGAGTCTCGCGTCTTGCCGGTGGACTCCGGGGTGCCCTAGGGCTGAGTGGTAGAGTGGCTTTGGGCTAGTTAGGCGGCGGCTCGGAATCAGCCTAGGCGAGGCGCATCGCCGATGATGGTGATCTTGTGGTTCCAGGTGTACACACTCTGCAGAGTTGATGATCTATACGTATAGCCGTGTCCCCGGTCATGGACATTCCTATGAGTTACCATACGTTCGATATAGCGAGTGGAGTCCTTTTCTCTTCCCTTCCCCCGGGTGTGGTGGTTTTCGGCCTCGGGCCGTTGAGGCGAGGAGGAGAGGGAGTCTTCCTCGCCGACTGAGTGAGAGGGTGGTGTGATGTGTGGATGGATATGGATGGGATGGATGGGAGGCTTATGGGAGCAAATGGGTTAAAACTTGACAAATACTATTTTAATTATGTTAATGCATAGGAAACCAAGAGCCCCAATCAGGTCCCTTTTGATTACCCTTGCATCCTCCTTCCACATAGCAAGCTTCATTCATATGGGTGGGATTAGTGGCCGTACAAATCGTCTTGATACATTGTGGTTCGGGGAGAACATCGAATGGGAGACCGACGAGGATGACGAGGAGGAGTAGGAGTCTCGTGCTACGGCGCAAGTGGATGACGTGTCGATCCGCTTCTACCTACCTTATGCTTTTTACGTGTGAGTGTGTGAGTGTGATTCCGCCTTGAAGGCGATGTAATAAAGTACTTAAATCCTCGCTACTTGTACTCTCTAAGTTAATTATTCCATTTGTATGCGCACTTTGGTCCCGCTGATTGTCGATGATGGCGATGAGCCCTTCGAGGCCATTGCATTATTGTAATGAAAAGCGTGACTTTTCCCTTCGAGGAAAAGCGGGTTGTTTCAACAAGTATGAATGGATATGTATGGAAAACGAAGTTTTGCCGACGTCGAGGGTGACATCGGCGGAGTTTGCGAATGATCGACCTTGGCGGGGAAGGATGAGGCCGTTGGGTTTCACAAAGCGTCGCCGGGAGTGGCGGGGGTCCACGGCCAAACGGGCTTGGCCCTGGCCAGTTGTAGCCCGTCGTAGCCACCCACGGCCAGCTCTGGCCGGCTACAGCCTGCTGCTGGCCTGCAGCGGCTGACTGTGGCTGGCCGGTGCTAGCTGTGGCTAGCCGAGTTGGCTGGGGGCTGGCCGGGGTTAGCTGCTGCTGGCCGGAGCGGGCAGCAGGAGGCCGGAAGGTGGCGGAGGGCGCAAACTCCCCGCACAGTGTAAAACACGGCACGAAGGCCGGCCTCGATGGGAACGTAGATGGTGAGCTCGAGAGGGAGGAGAAAGGGGCAGCTTTGGGCACCGGAGGCTCACCGGTTGGCGAGGAGGAGCCGGGCGAGGCGGTGGAGTTGTGGTGAAGGTTGGGGCCGGGTGGCACGACGGTGAGGCGGCAGAGCGCCAAAGACGCCGTGGCGAGGGCGACCGGGCGCCGAGTCACGGGTAGGGCAATAGCCAGCCGCAAGAAGCAGGCAGCGGGGCGGCCGGCCGCTACCCGGGCTGGCCGACGGCCGCCGCCGGGCGTGGTGAAGATGGCCTCGACACGGCGTTGACCGAGGCGGGCGGGCGCAGGGCGCCGGTGGCTCGGGGGGGGCTGGGGCGCGGGCGCCGGGGCAAAGACGTCGCGGGCGAGGACGAGGCGGGCAGCCGGTGCCCGCCTGCTGTGGACGCCGGCGCGTTACGTTGCTCGCGATGGCGAAAGCACCCCAGGCTGGCCCAAGATCGAAAGCGGGCGGCCGGGCGTAGAGGAGGCACGGGTGGCTCGCCCGCGGTCACGACGGCAGCGTGCATGGCTGACGCTGTGAGGTCGAGGCCGCACGGCTAGGGGGAACGGCGCCGGGCGTAGGCGGGGTGACGCTCGGCGGGACAGCGCCGAAGCTGCGCGGTGCCGCCTTGGTATGGCGTGCTCCGCTGGCTGCGTCGGGTGAGCTCGGGCAGCTGCACGGCGATGTCAGCGGGCGGCGTGGCAATGTGGCGGCTCGGCCGCCGGACCGCAGCGCAGAGCGGGCGGCAAACGGCGGGTGGGCGCTACGATGCGGTGGCGCGGGCGAAAGGTGGTGGTCTCTGGGAAGCGTTACGGCCAGCAGCCGCACGCGAAGCGCAGTATGCGCAGTAAAATTTTCGCAGCTGGCTTTCAAGGCGACGTCCGACGGCACGCGTGTCGGGCGGAGGAGAGGAGGGCGAGCAAGGGCGAAGAGGAGGATGCGGCGGCGGCTGGTTCTTATACGCCAAGCAGCTAGGGTTCCAAGGGGGCAGCAGTGATCGGGCGTCTGCGCGTTCGCTCCGACGCTGCGGGCGCGCGATCCCCCGCACGGACGCCGAGGGCTCGTGGGGCGTGCTCCATCTCGAAGCGACGGCGGCGGGCCGCAGTGGAGCTCGTGTCCCTAGGGTTTGACGGGGCGCACGGCGCATAGGCCGTGGGCCACGAAGCGCGGCCGCCGCTGCGGCCGGTGGAAAAGAGTGGGGAGGGGTAGCAGGCCGGGCCGCCGCGTTGCTTGGGCCGCGAGAAGAGGAGGGGGAAGGGAGGAGCTGGTGGGGGTGTTCGGCCGGGCCTTGGGCCATTGGGGGGTCGTGGTGAAGGGAAGGAGGCCGTGTGGGTCGGGCCGCACGACTGAAGGGAGGAAGGGGCCTTGGTCCTTTCCATTTCTATTTGCTAAAGGATTAGAGATAGTCTCCAATATATGATGTGGAAGTGATTCAAACGGGGTTAAGAGGGAGTTAAAAAGGGTTATGATTTTAGAATGGAAAGAAGAATGGAGTTGGTCTTGAGAGGGGAATTGACGATTAGAAGGGAGGGATTAGCTATGGCCTTGTGCACTCCAACACGAGACATTAATCCAAAAGAGGAACTCCGGCGAAACCCTACAATCAATTCTATATGATGCAACGTTCCGCTAGCAAGTCTCCCGACGTTTGACCTAGCGGCTACATGCACCACACACGTGCAAGAAAAATTTTAAAAGTTCGGATTTTTGGTGTTCTGAAAACATGGGATGTTACAGACTACCCCCCTTACCAGAATCTCGTCCCCGAGATTCAAGTGTTGTCTAGGGTTTGTTGGCTCTTACCGGATGTCTTATTTGCATCAATGCACCAAGTTTTGCGAAAGGAAACTTCTTTTGAAAAGGAGTTTTGAAGGTAGGGCTTTGGAGAAAGCATTTTGCAAGCAACTTTTGAATGGAGGGAAGCATCTCATAGAGCACGTGAAAATACTTTTGTTTATTCAGTTTTTTTGCAACAAGGGTCTTTTCAAAACTCTTTTTGAAATCAAGACTCTTGTATACTTTTTCGTGAGAGCAAGTTCAAAGTACATTCGAAAGGCTTTTCACAAATCGAGATTTTTTTGGAAAGCACGTTGAAACTAAGTGAAAGACGCCTTTTTTTGCACCAAAGGTTTCGTAAAAGAGTTCAAGTGCCAAGCGAGCACCTTTTGAAAAGTGAGCAATTTTTAATAAAGCCATGGCTTTTGGAAATAGCCCATTTTTTTGAAAACTAAAACTTTTGAAGAAGGTCTATTTTAAAATGAAACCATTAACTTAAACCTTTGAAATTGGATTTTGAATTGGAACCCAAAATCTCTTATCATACATAAGACCTTTCGAAAAGCTTTTGTAAATTCTTTTTCAGAAAAAGCACCATTTGAAGGGAAGGCGAAGGATTTTGAAATCGCTTTCCAACAACGTTTTGTAATTGGGAAATCAAATCATTTTTTGTTTTGTAAACATTTGAAGGACTCCTTGAAAAAGGGTTTCTATTAATCCTTTTGTGGAAATCAATTTGTACGAAAAAGAAATTTACAAAGGACATTTTGAAAATGGTTCAAAATTTTAAAACTTCGAGTCAAAAAGTAGAGGTTTTGAAATCGGGGAGTTTTTTTTTTATTAAGAAGAAAAACATTCTTCAAAATTTAATTTCTTTGCAAAAGATAGATCTTTTCAAAAAAGAGGGTGCGCTTTCGTAGCAAAATCTTTAAATTCTGAAATATGTTTTTAAAACAGATGGGATGTTAAGAAGGGAATTTGCAAAATCCAAAATAATGTTGAATACAAAATGATGTTGTGCGAAAAATTTCTTTCAAAGGATTTATTTTATTTTTTTTATAATCGATTTTTCAACAAAAGAAAGGGGTGCTCGAGATTCGGGTGGTATGCGGTGCCGATTAGAGCAGCCACCCACTTTCCTTGATACCAAAGATACGCTCGGTAGCAAGCCATGTGGAGGCCTCACACATGGGGCCCCAAGTTTAAATGGCGGCATCATAGATCAAGATCGTGGCTTATCCCCATAGGTAGCCGACAATGTCCCAAAATCTTGAACTAAAGGGAGAGGAGGGGGTTTTTAAAGAGAAAGCTTTTGTAAACTATTTTGAAAGCGTTTTTTTAATCCATTTTGCATTTGGAAAAGGGAAACTCTCTAAAGCTTTTGAAACTTTTTCCTTTGAAGTAAAATCACTCTTTTTTTTAATAAATAAGGGCTTTTGAAGGTAAAGGGGGTAAGTTTGGAAGAGAAGATTGGTTCAAAGACGAGAAAACCATTTTGAAGGGAGGTTGACAAGAATTTGATGCACCGACTTCCTATTTCCCGTCATAGGTTTGGCTTAGGTTTTAGAGGGCTAGGTTACCCAGGCTCCCGGAGTCACTTATAAAATAAACTATGGATTTTACACACAGACAATTAAGAAGCATAACAAGCATAAGAAACCAAGAGCCAAGCAATCAGGCAGCATTACAACTCCTATATGCATAGTGTTGACTTGAGGCGACTCCTAAGCCTTCAAAGTCTCACACGTCTACCGATCTAGTGTGGGCATAAGTGGGGAGTGATTCCTAAGGGTCATCTTCTCATACCAGGGTGGTCAGACACAGCAGAATTCAAGGCGGAGGGAGAAACAAGTGCATTCACTTCTAGAGCCTATAACAAACAAGATTGTTGGCTTCTATACTAGTTTTTTGGTCCTAAGGTCTCGTCCTACTGTCAAGTATGGCTCTGATACCAACTGAAACGACCCGTGATTTCCTTGAAGGGAAATCCACAGAGTACATCAAATACAGTTGATACCATAGTTCATACATCGCGAAAGATACAAATTACAGAGTATTACAACAGTTGTAACACGCCTAAGTACATCGTATCCTAGTGATAAACACACACGGATTAACATCAGAGTAAACGTAGCGTCAAAGCGGGTAAAGGCTCCTCCTTCACGGAGAATCATCAGAGTTGGGGTAGAGTATCAGCGGCGTAGACTTGATCTTCTTAACCAAACTTGAGTGTAGGGACGAGACCACCTAATTCTTCCAGCTCCATTATCGTCGTAGTCCTCCTCGGGTACCAAACCTGCTCAACTCTATCAGTATGATTTGTACTGGCCACGGGCTCCCACCCTATACTTTGCTTTGCTATGTGGAAAGTGGAATGCAAGGGTAGAGAGAAAAAGGCCTATATTTGGCTGTAGTTTTCCTATGCCAGTTCATAAAGTAAAATATAATATAGATCATCAAGTTTTAACCCATCTCATCCACACATCCATCCATCCCATCCATATCCATGTCCACACATCTCACCACACTCTCACTCTGGTCGGCAAGGAAGACTCCCGCTCCTCCTTGCCTCAACGGCCTAAGCCAGAAACCAACAACACCCATGGGGGAGAAGAGAATTGGACACCTCTCACTATAACGAACGTGTGGTACTCATAGGAATGTCCATACGGGGGACACGGCTATACGTATAGATTTAGTAACTCTGCAGAGCTTGTACATCCGGAACCACAAGATCACCATCATCGACGATGCCTCGTCTAGGTCGATACCAAGCCGCCGCCTAACCGGCCCGATGCCGCTCTACCACTCAGCCTGGGCACCCAGGAGATCCACCAAGACACGCCGAGGCGTGGAGACGTGGTATCGGATCCCAAGTGGATACCACATATTTGTCTCGGGAGGGTGTGGGTCTCGGCACCGCGTACCTCCCTACACTATCACCTATCAACCTAGTAGTAGCGGCCGGGGCCGGCTAGTCGTCAAGTCGGACCCCGCCCATTCGAGAGGCAGTGGCGTGCACCTAAAAGGTCCTATGAACCGGACGACGCCAAATCAGTCCTTAGAAGGACTGGACAGATATCTTCACAAGGGGCTTCGGCCCGTGCCTCGGCACGGGGCACCTCCATTCCGTGGATTCGTCCCACAAAGACACTCCTCCCCGGAATCTACTCACATCACATGTACCCGCCACGGTACTCTCTCACATAGGGAGTGCCCGGATCACACTCCTCCAAAGCAAAACTTGTCCCCCGACTCGTCGTAGATCCTGCCCGGCCGACACAACCCTCACCACACACCCAAGACACACGCCAAGATCTCTCCCACGTTATCCCCGTTATCGAGTTCACGGCACCACGTGCCTTAGCCCACACAAGCATGTATGAGTAAAGTGTAAGTGTGTAGCAAGTATCATGAGGTAGGCGGCGTCTATCCTAGCGGCGGGGGGTGTGCAGGGGAGAAAGGTTGCGTCAAGGTAATGGTTCATCAAGCAATCTACCATGCACCCTATCACGGTTCATATGCATAAAGTAAAGCGCTAAGCGGCTACATATTGCATGCCTAATAGGATTCTATGAGATTGGGTGGGGACGTGGCACCTGCTGTTCATAGCAATCCTTAGTCATCCACATCTGGTTGCCCTTCGTGTCTTCTCCCTCCGGCGGATCTCCAAGACGTCCGACGCTATCGTGATGCAACTACCTTGGTAAAGCGACAAACAAGGCAAGGAACAATCAACCATCAACCAAAATCCAAGATCTCGAAAAGGCAATAAGATACGTGAAGAAACCGGGCGACTCGAAATAAACACCGAAAGGACTTAGCCCTCGCGGAGAGTGTCCGATCCTTGGGCTTAGATAAATAGAAGTGGTCGATCGCCAAGCTCGAGCTCGGATCGAGGCCTCAAATAGCCGGGGTACCTCCGGGTCGACGATGTCGACTGCAGACGGCTTCAAGAGAAGAGACCTTGATCCTAGCTCAACTTAAGCAAACACCACGACTTGCGGCCTTCCGATCCGGACGTCATAGAGATTGGCGGGGACCGGAGGGTCACAAACGAAGGGGAAGAGGAAAGGAGAGTAGGAACAACGGGGTTCGGCCCTTGTGGCCTTTAACCCACAAGTCACGGTTGCTAAATAAGAACCAAGTAAGAACGAGTACACGAACCAAGGAGGCGCGGACTTGGTTCCAAGGTACTTCGGCTTACCCGCCATGATAGTCGATGGTAGCCAAGTGATTGGAACAAAGGTCGCGAATCGGCTATGGTGTCTCGATCCACATGACATGTCATCGTCGGGAACCGAAGAAGAGAGTAGCGCAACGGGGGAAGTGGAGAAGAGTTAGCTAGGCATGTCCATGTCGTGGCCTCGGTCACATCCTTGGTGAGAATGGTCTTCCAATGGTCGAACCGGCCGACTCGCACGGGTCCGAGGACCGAAAGCACAGACCATAGCTTTGCTAACTAAAGAGATAGCCGGTCTTTGATCCGATCGCCATGGCTAAGATGGGATAGAATAGAGCGGCTAGCGGGGAAGAAAAAATGAAGTAGAAAGAGGGGCAAAGTGATCTACTCCTTCCAATGCACATGCCACGGCCAAATGGCGGGGCATCAAAGAGGAGCGATGCACAAGAGAGTACAAGTGTCTAATCCGCTTGTAGGGTACCTTGACCAAGGTGTACTAAATGCACTAAGACGTCCCGAATTCTTGGCGGTGCGGCTTTCACCGCGAAAAAACCGGGGAGTGTCACGGTCTTAATAGGTACAAGCATACAAGAGGGGCATGCACCAAGGAACCAATAGAGGGAAGTAAAAGCAGGTTTCCCCTTCCCTTGATCCTCTCGCCACGGTAGTCGACGGGAATCAAAGGAGTGGGATCAAGAGAGCAATAATAGAACACCGACGAACTCAAACAAACGTCAACAGGGATTTCGGTTCCACCATACTTCGGTCCACTTGACATGGCAATAGTCAATAATCGAAGTACTTAGGGTCAAGAGAGTCAATCCACGCCTTACTAAACTAGCGAGGATCGAAAGGAGAGCAAAAGAGTAGAATGGTCCCGCGCTCCTCTCGACCTACCCGTCATGGTAAAGGACGGTGGTCGGAAGAAAAGAGACGAAGGTCTCGCGTGGTTACGCGATCCATACCAACTCGTAAGGAGCCACGACCTCCGTGCAACTAAAAACAAAGACAATGTGATTCCTTGGGCTCTTAGTGGTGCGATTGTCACACGCGAAATCGAGGAATCACTATGGTCTATGTGGCACAAGCATACGAGCTAGATAGGAAGAAGCAAAAAAGAAAGGAAAGGAAAAGAGGTAGAGCTCGATGGTCATGGCGAGATGACTCGCGGCCACGCCTAGACCCTAGAAAGTTGGCTCCCATCGTTCCACGACGGCCGCTTTAGCTAGCGTCTCCCACCAGAACTAGGTCACAAAGGACTCGCCGTGTAACGGGTCATAACCGTATCGCTAAGTCCTTTTTGACCATGCCTTAGGGTCGACTAGGGTTGCTACGATCGTGGTACTACGAGATCAATGTAAGCACAAGAGAGTGAGGGAAATAAGTTTCGCTCGGCATCACGGCCACGGGGGATGAACCCACGAATCGAATGCCCGAGCGAGGTACGATCCCTCGACCAGCTCGAAGGCACGGTCCACAGACAACATCGCACAAATAAACAAGAAGCACCAACACCATTTAAGAACTAAACCAACACGACCACCATAGGCAGAGTACACATATCCATAGCATGAGAGATAGACCGGCGCGAAGGCACGGCACAGGCATAGATAGATCATGTATGGCAAGTATGAATGGATATGTATGGAAAATGAAGTTTTGCCGACGTCGAGGGTGACATCGGCGGAGTTTGCGAATGATCGACCTTGGCGGGGAAGGATGAGGCCGGTTGGGTTTCACAAAGCGTCGCCGGGAGTGGCAGGGGGTCCACGGCCAAACGGGCTTGGCCCTGGCCAGTTGTAGCCCGTCGTAGCCTCCCACGGCCAGCTCTGGGCGGCTACAGCCTGCTGCTGGCCTGCAGCGGCTGACTGTGGCTGGCCGGTGCTAGCCGTGGCTAGCCGAGTTGGGTGGGGCTGGCCGGGTTAGCTGCTGCTGGCCGGAGCGGGCAGCAGGCCAGCGGAAGGTGGCGGAGGGCGGCAAACTCCCCGCACAGTGTAAAACACGCATCAAGGCCGGCCTCAGATGGGAACGTAGACAGAGCTCGAGAGGGAGGAGAAAGGGGCGCCTTTGGGCACCTGAGGCTCACCGGGTTGGCAGAGGAGGAGAGCCGGGCGAGGCGGTGGAGTTGTGGTGAAGGTGGGGCCGTGGTGGCACGACGGTGAGGCGGCAAGAAGCGCCAGCACATCGTGGCGAGGGCGGACCGGGCGCGGAGGCACGGGGGGGCAGGGCTGGCTGCGAAGAGGCAGCCCGCGGCGGCGGGCCGGTCGCTACCTGGCCGGGCCGACGGCCGCCGCATGGTGAAGACGGGCTCGACACGGGGCGCCGACCGAGGCGGGCGGGCGCAGGCGCCGGCGGTTGTGGGGCTCGGGCGTGGCGCCGAGGCAAAGACGCCGCGGCGAGGACGAGGCGGGAGCAGCCGGGTGCCCGCCGCTGTGGACGCCGGCGCCGCTGTTGCTCGCGATGGCGAGCACCCTAGGGCCTGGGCCGTGCCGAGGCAGTGCGGCGGCGGCGTGGAGGAGGCACGGTGGTGGCTCGCCCGCGGTCACGACGGCAGCAGCATGGCGCTGGACGCCGCTGGGCGAGGTCGAGGCCGCACGGCTAGGGAAACGGCGTCGGCGAGGCGGTGAGCGCTCCCGGCGGGGGCATGCCGCAGAAGCCGGGTGCGGTGCCCGGCTTAGCATGGCGTGCCCAGCTGGCGCTGGCGGCGTGGTGAGCTCGCAGCGCACGGGCGAGGCAGCGGGGCGGCGTGGCGCAGGCGGCTCGTGGCCGCCGGATCGGCGGGCGCTGGGCGGCAAACGGCGGGGTGGCGTCAAGGGCGATGGGTGGGCGCGGGCGAAGCGTGGTGGGCTCCGGGCGCCGCGCCGCCAGCTGACGGGTGAAGCCAGGACGCCGCGCGTAACCAGCTGCCGGGCGCTGACGTCTGACACGGGCACGGCTGTCGGTCACGGAGGAGAGTGAGGGCGAGTAAGGGGCTTAAGAGGAGGATGCGGCGGGCGGCCGCCGGTTCTTATACGCCGCGCAGCCTGGGGTTCCAAGGGGGCAAGCGATCTTCGAAGGTCCGTGTTCCGCTCCCGGACGCTGGGGCGCGCATCCTCGCACGGACGCCGAGGGCTCGTGGGCGTGCTCCATCTCGGCGACGGCCGGCGGCCGCAGGGAGCTCGTGTCCCTAGGGTTTGACGGGGCGCACGGCGCATAGGCAAAGTGGGCCACGAGCGGCGGCCGCGCGCTACCGGTCGGTGGAAAAGAGTGGGAGGGGTAGTTGTGCCCGGGCCGCCGCTGCTTGGGCCGCGAGAAGAGGAGGGGGAAGGGAGGAGCCGGTGGGGGTGTTCTACCGGGCCTTGGGCCGGGCGAATGGGTCGCGGTGAAGGGAAGGAGGCCGGTGGGCGGGCCGCACGACCAAGGAGGAAGGGGCCTTGGTCCTTTCCATTTCTATTTGCTAAAGGATTAGAGATAGTCTCCAATATATGATGTGGAAGTGATTCAAACGGGGTTAAGAGGGAGTTAAAAAGGGTTATGATTTTAGAATGGAAAGAAGAATGGAGTTGGTCTTGAGAGGGGGAATTGACGATTAGAAGGGAGGGATTAGCTATGGCCTTGTGCACTCCAACACGAGACATTAATCCAAAAGAGGAACTCCGCGAAACCCTACAATCAATTCTATATGATGCAACGTTCCGCTAGCAAGTCTCCCGATGTTTGACCTAGCGGCTACATGCACCACAACGTGCAAGAAAAATTTTAAAAAGTTCGGATTTTTGGTGTTCGAAAACATGGGATGTTACATAGATAGAGCAGAGGTGAAGCGGAGGAAATTGGCCGTGGCGGAGCGGCTTTTGCGGCGGCGTGCTCCGGCGACGCACGCGTTCCGGCGCGACCGTGGCGATAGGGAGGAACGGGCGGGTCGACGATGACCGGGACAACGAGGTAAAGCCGAGATGCTAATCGCTTGGGCTTGAGATGCACGCAGACGCCCCGACCAGACGAAGCGGCAATGGGCGGTGCTTCGCACGGTCTTCGGGAAGAGAAGAGAGGCGCGAGCGATTCCGGCAACGATAGGAGGTGAGAGCGGGCTCTGCGGGTGCGCAACGACGAGACGGACTTGTCTGTAAGATGGAGCAGATGGAAATGAAGTATGGTCGGCAAATTTTGCCGGTGAAATGGAATACGGCGGCGGCGACCGTGAAGAAGAAAAAGGAGCAACGACGGCCGGCGTTGGCTTTTATAGGGCATGGATAGGTTGACGACATGGCTAGTGCCTTCGCGAGCAAGGTGAGGTGGTGGGCAGTGCAGGTTTGCCGGGGAAGTCGCGGGAACGATGCCACGACGCCGGCGACAGCGCGGCAAGGAGGAGGAGAAAGGGAATTTGCCCCCGGGGTTACTGTAGCAGACCTGCTCCTCTCTGATTTTCTCAAAATTCTCCAAAAATTTGACTACAAGTTGAAAAATTTCCAAAATACAGATTGTACAATTTTTCATGATCTACAAACTTTATTAAACAAGTTTGGTCAAATTTCAAATAATTTTGAAACTGCAATTTGAATTTGAAAAAGGGCTTAAATCCTAGCTTTTAAGATTTCAAAATTACTTTTAAATTTTGAATAAAAGATGAAAATCTCCAAAAATAAAAGTTGTTCCATTTTTCAAGATCTACCACTTTCATTTAGAAAGTTTTTCATGAAACTACATAATTTTTGAATTGCAGTTTAAAACTCAAAAAGGGACTATTCCCAATTTGGAAAACTTTTGAAATTAGTTCAAATTTTATTCAAAAACTTGAAAAACTTTATTTACCAACCTTGTAGAGCTCAAAGAGATGCACAAACTGTATTTTAAAAGTTTTCTCAAATTTTGAATATTTTGAGATGAAATTGAGAAAGGGGTAAAACACCTTTTGAAATTTAGGGTTTTGAAAGGGATTTTCAAATTGATTCTTTGGGCAATTAATTAATGATGTTGTGGTACTTTTCAAACCAAACCAATGGCATACTTTCAAAGTACAAAGTTTATACTTTGAAATGGTGCCAAAGTTTGGTAACTTTATTTGCAAAAATAATTATGGTTAGCTCCTCAAAATTGAAAATGATATTCAAAACCCAACACTTAGCCATTTCTAGCTAGGGTTAGAATTTGAATTCCCATTTCAATTTTGATTCTTTCTTTTGCATCATTGACTTGTAAAACATGTTTGAGATGTGAGTTAGGGTTAGCCAAGCACTTGCAAGCAACAAGGTTGGTTTTAGTTGATTGCTTTTATAAACAAAATTAACTTGCGGTGTGAAATTTAAATGGTGTACACATACACATACGATATGAAATGTAAAGGAGCTCAAACAACCCTAGAAATGTGTAAACTTATTTTAGTTATACATATCATGGTTCTCTAATTATGAATGCTTATGACATGCTTATGATGACATGTGGCAAGTTTAGGTTAACGTAACACCAGGGGTGTTACATATTAGAGACTATTCGTAGAATCAATTCAAGGTTAAGGGTATGCTTCAAAATAATATCCTTGCTTTAACCTTGATGAAAAAAATTGAAATAGTATTGAATCATTGAAAACACGAGCTATAAATTAATCTTTAACTCTTAGACAAACACTATCCATACTTTGATAAATAGTATATTTCTTCGGGTATGTGTTGTCCACTAACCTCTTTGAAAAAAAGACATAATGAGAGAAGCGAGGAGGTCTGAAGAGTGAGAAAGAAGTACAACATACGAGACAAGATGCTAATAAATAACCCATGATACAAGAAAAAAGAAAAAAAAGAAGACCATTGAACTTCATTTACCCTTCATCATGCTCTAATAATGGAGGTAACATCTTAAGATAAGTGGTCATTAATTTTCTCTTGATCTTGGTACGCAATAAATAAAAATACAACCATGTTATAGTTACAACTTAATTTGATCAACCTGATTAAACTTAACATGATTTGTTCTCTAAGTTTATTCATAGCACCATTCTCTTAACTTCAGTCTTAACCAAGTAAGCTATAAATACTTCGTCTATTATTCTTGATACATTATAAAGATGAACAGTCTTTCTAGTGGTTAAGTAGCTTTACTCTTTATCTCACAAGTTTAAATGTCATATTTATACTTCTAGTCCTCTCACCCGTGATATGAATGAACAATATGAATAATATCAATCTTATTGTGCCCAAAGTAAGAGGATGAATAAATTTTTAGTTCTGTTGGTGTTTTTCCCACCAGCAGAGCCCATGCACTTGATCTCTACCTTGTCTTTATGGATAGAACATACTTCAATTAAAGTGTGGGGAGACAATCCCCTAAATGCTACAAGTGAAAGTTCTCAACTAGTAATAATGATGCACATAAGATTAGCTTTGAGACGCCTACAACAGAGAGAAAGAAGGTGGCACCGCCATTGGGAGCCACTAGTAGAGGCACCACCACAATCCTTACCGTCAAGAGCAACTCAAAGTACTCAATGAACCACTGCAAGGAGAAGTCCAGTTCGAAGGACTATAAACATCAAACCCTCACCGTGAGGTAACATCGGTAGTTATCTATACTTACTTTCTTGCATCGTATGATTTATTCTCTCTTTAAGCATGATTACTTTTCTATATTAGCAATACATAGAAATAACAAAAGAAAATAAATAGTCTTGCATTAGGCTACATTCATGCATCTTAAAAATTTTAAGCCCCATGTGAAACCCTTGCAGCGTAAAAGGCGTATGAGTTCTCACTTTGTGGTGGCCTATAGAATAAAAAATATATATATCATGCATTTGCACTTTATGCATATAAACCCATAAAATCCAAAAAATTAATTGAGCATCCCCGCTGCAATCTTTGCTATCATAAAAATACTTTAAAACTCCACAACAACCAATCCTCTAAAAACGGTAATCATTAACGTTTTATCCTAATACCGTTCCACGAGTTTTGGTGTTTTATGAGAGCTTTCTGCAGGATGACTCCAAGAGCCGACTTACCTAGGAATCTTCATCTTCATCACTTGAAGTACACCTTTCGACATACGGTGACCCCCCGTATGAATGAAGTAACTTCTTGGGTGATGAGATTGAAGTATTCCGCACAACACTTGCTCTTATAAGCATGAGCTCCTCTATGAGGACCACTCGGCTTCAACGATCAACCATAAGCAAACATCTAACTTGGGGGGAGAGTATCCCCTAGCTATCAGACACGGTTAGAAGCGTGGGAGAAAGAGAATAAAAACCAAGATTTGGAGCCGAAAAGAGAGAAGCAAAAGAGACAGAAACGAGATGGAAGGAGGCAAGTGCGGCATCACCACGAAACGGGAGTTGGATCGAGGTTACCTCAGACGATGAACCCACTGAGTAATTGTTCTCCTCTATCTAAGTCCTGTCGGTAGACTTTAAATTCCGTACCCTAGCCATAAGGTTAGAATGGTAGTTATCTCATTTAATGCATTTGTAATTTATTTAGTAGCATAATTTTATTTACACACTAAAAGATATAAAAACAACAAAAATATTTACTGTATTACTCATGGCATCACAAAGCCCCATGTGGATACCCTATGGTATTTTTCGAAGGAACATCCGCTGTGGTGGCATAAAATAAAAATGACAAAAATATAGCATTCATATTTAAATTCCTGCATCATAAATAGAAAATTCAAAAATAAGAGAAAAGTGAAATCCTGTTTAAATTAGACAACATTAAAGCTAGCTCATAAAGGTGATCAATTACTCTTTGGCTGACCGTTAACCCATTAACAAATTCGAGCCTCGAGTTTTGGTTTCTCTTTGTGGAGAGTATTTATGCAGGAATAACATTATAGCAAGAAGAGAGTCTATCAGTGGTATCCACCAGGTCCGCTACTGGTTAGCTCACTCTAAAGGACATCTACACCAAGTATTGCAACCATCCAGCTTGGGGGAGGAGCATCCCCTAGTTATCAGGTGACTACACCTAGGCAATTATTAAATTTACTTGTTATATATATTCATAAAATACCAAAAACATGTGGGCACATGAAGGTCCACGTCTATCGAGTCTTTTATGAGTCTTTAGTTAAATAAAATCTGAAAACCAATAAAAAGAAGTCTTAGTCAGTATTAATTATATTAGAGTGTGTTTAGAGTCGGTCTAGGCTAGAGTTAATTAAAAACCGATGAACATTAAAATTTTGTCTTGGAGATGATGAATAGTTGTTTTCTTGTAATTTCTTTCAAGTGCCTAGTTTTTAACCTTAAGTTACGCCAAGTTTTGGACATAACTGCTTTGATATAAGAATTTACTCGAGCCCAGAACTTGTGGAGGCATATGCTTAAGCTAAGTCTAGGTGATTGATTGATATGATTCATGAAGGTTAAGCTGTTATTTGTCTTATTCCTAGCGATACTAAGTTCTCGAGATTTATTTTGAAAATATAAAATCTTACATGATGAGCTCTTGTATGACAAAATATGAATTCCTACCAAAGCCATATATGATATACATTTAGATTAAGAAAACTTTTGCTCATTCATCTTTGCTTGCTTTGCATTGAGTTCATCAACCTTTGTCGTATACCTTATGAGAGTCTTGTCATGCTTTTAAAATTAAGATCACATGCACACTCCACTCACATATATATTACTCCTACTCTAGGAGTAAGTGTAACCATTTTCCACTTCCATCTAGATCCACCTAAAAATTGTTTTTCTCCTACATTGGGAGTCAAACACCCAAAGATATATATAAACCCATAGGACAACCTTTGTTTAATTGCTCTTAGTACTTATTGCTATCTCTCCAATTATCATATTGTATTCAAAGGATGCATGTGGCTATGCAAAAAAAAAAAGAAAAGTTATTGAAAAAAAAAGAGAGGAGGTAAAAGAAGGACAAATATCCTAGCAATTAAAACAATGGGTACTTAGATGCCCGCCTCCCCTAAAAAAAAAAAAAAAGAGAGAAGAGAAAAAGAAAATGAATAAAGATAGCCCATGTTTTTCCCATGAAAAGTTCTAAGATTAAAAAGAGATCTATCCTCAAGGAGCAAAAGTAGAATTAGAATTAGCCACTAAATACCTTATATACACCTATCCACCATATTCCATACACATGCACATCTTGATTTGATTGTATGCCTTGACTCTCTGTGGATCCATTGTTTGGCTTTACAATATATGAATTACAAGTATGCCTATCCTTGTTATTGCCGCTCCTATAAGCTCCACTATAATCATTAGTTATAGGAGGGCATGACAACATGCCTCAGTAAGATCCATAAATACCACATATAAAGAGACTTGAGGGTGTCATACAATTAGCTCTGAGTTTTTTTACGAAAACTTGTAGAAACTCTAGAATATTGGTACTTGTGAAGAATTTGAGACATAGTGTTTGATCTCGATTGTTCTGTCTTTCGATTGCTCAAGACTTATGCAAAAAAGTCAAAAGCCCTATAGTTAAAGGTAAAATGGGTAAGTTTGAAGATTAGAACGATTCTTGTCTAATTCGGAGGAGAATCTATGTTTGAAAGCTTGTGTACCTTTGAGGAATGAAAGCATTGTATCAACTCTGATCTAAATATATCAGTACTTAGGCTTAGTTTGTTTGCCAAGGGACCTGGCAAAAGGTAAGCTTGGGGGAATTGTTGACGGTGGTTAACGTCAACTTTTATTAGAACTTTAGACATGAAAAGGATACATGATTACACACTAGTCTAGGGTTTTAACCGACAATTTCCATGAGTTTTGCATATTTTGTATTTTCCGGAGACTTTTTTGAGAAAAGCTTAAAAGAGGGATTCAAGTGCATATTTACCACGAAACTTATCCGCCACGAAAATATCACAAGCGGGACGTGGGAAGACTCTAGAAGACACTGAAGCAAACCGGGGCTCGAGGGGCTAGGTAGGGGGCCGGCCGGCCCCACCATGGGCCGCCAGGGGGCCCCCCCGCTAGGGTTTGGCCTCCCCTTACGGAAGCTTCCTCCACCGTCTCGTCGAGGAGTCATCTTGGCCCTTGGTTACGTCGGTTTGATCTGCCGGGCGCACGCCGATCCCCAGGGCTATAAATAAAGGGGTAGACCCCCCCCCCGGAGGCATCAAGTCATTTGGAGATCAATCCATCAAGAGCCTTCTCTAGTTCATCGAGCCTCTCTAGTTCGTAGCTTTAGCCTAGTTAGATTAGAAGTAGAAGAGTTCTAGTTCTTCGGGATCCAGGAGCCCCCGGCGTGCAATGCAGGAGCGGAGTTCGGTATAGTTCTAGTACTTTGCTCTTATTGTATTCAATATTATGATTCAGGCAACATTGTTCTTAATCTCTTATATATTTTTAATTGTAATAGTCATTGTCTACTTTGATTATATGTCTAGGATAGTTGGTTTGATCTTATTGAATTCATGTAATTGCTCAGTATAACGTTTACCCAAGCGCATTTGGGTAGATGGTAGACAATATGTAGACATGGTGTCTAGATATGTTGTTTATCCGTGAGTGTACCCTCGACGTGCGGGGACGTGTGGTAGTCCGCGCAGTGCAGTGGCAATTTGCGTTGGTTCCTCGTAGTCCACCCTCCGCACGTGGGACTAGCATGGGCACGGCCGTGAAGGAGGTGACCCTTGTGTCTTAATACCCTCATTAGTTGATGCCTCTTTACATGTGATTATGATGTAGGATTAACTTAACAATGATTGCTAGATGTAATTACACTAATTAGAGTTATTCATTGACGTAGTTATTGAATTACCTTAGTATTTATTCCTGAGTTTATCTATTGGCTAGCTATTACTATGACTAGAAGAGCTCGATGTTTATCTATTTATGATGACTGATCATTATTATCTATTATATATCTTTTATCACGTGACTTATCCCTGTTATGAGTAGGATTCTAGTTATGGTTTATCTTTCACATTAATAGTGTAAGTTATAGTTATAAGTCCTACATATAGACCTTCCCAGTGGTATAAATATAAATCGACAACTGGTAGAACTCCCTAGGTAAAATGCTACAACGGTATAATTATCGTCCACTTGCAGAACCTATTTTAGTTCACATTCATATTATATTCATATCTTTTATTTCTGCCTAGTCATATTGAATACATGTAAATCTATAGTTATTCCTTAGCATTATAATTGAGGATGACAACTTAATTTATGTTTAGGAATGTTAGTAATAAATGAGTGGCTAGTTGCTAATGACAAGTTAATTATATACCAAACATTTCTGGCATTGTTGCTAGGGGTAGGATTTATCTCTGCTTTTTAGTAATGACGGTAGTAAATGTCAACAGACGGTGATTGGTACTTCATCCTGAAAGTATGGTTTGCATCTCCGCAGTTCCCTCTCTTCATTTTACTTTTTGAGCAAGCAGTGTATATATTAGGGTGCTTCTGAGTGGATTATCATGTTAGGTTGCTAGAATAGATAGGAAGGCTCACAACTCTCATTAGGCTAATGCAACACTTGTTTCATCATCTTATTTACTAACCGGTGTGCTTAGTGATTTTGTAGAGCTTTTAAATAGTCTATTCACTCTCCCTCTGGCCATATTAGGACCTTTCACCAAACTAGAGAAATTTTTATACTTGCCAAATCTTTGTGCAGACACTATACATAAAAAATACATTTCTAATCGATAGTTTTCTCAAAATATATTTTTTTGCCCACATATGGCTTTTTTTTCTCCGCTATCTACTTATCACATGAGATGTGTACACCTAATTTCTTATCTAAGAAACAACCACATTATCAGCTCAGTTGACATCTTAAGTGTTAAACATAAAAAACATCCTAGTTTTTTTTTTGTTTGAGGGGCTTCCTAGGAGCAATATTAAATGCTACTAGGCCAGTATGGGCTGGGATGGTAGGATAGTGTGGTACTGTTTATATTGCTATGGAGACTTGTTGCACTGGAGTGAGAGAAAGGAATCAAAAGGTGAGTGCATTAACAACTCACAACACCACGCACAAGCTATACAGCCAGAGAGAAACGGTTGTGTGTTTTCCTCATGTGAAGTGAATGCTCTGGAATAATTACTGTTGGTTATTACTGTACTTCAATTACTATTGGTTATTACTGTACCAACCTGAGGCATTTATTGGATCCTGGCCCTCGGATGACAAAAGGATATCATCATGACATCATTGTGTGTTGGAATTTAAAGTTTAGCCCTCTCACATCTAATGTTTGGATGGTAATTAGAAAGGCTAAATATGAACTATTTATAAAACTAATTGCAGAAATCTTGGATTAATTCGCAAGACAAATTTATTAAGCCTAATTAATCTATCATTAACGGATATTTACTATATGCAAATGTGTCAAAATAAATACTAAAATATTAATTATTTATGTCGCTAGCGCACTTGTTGAACTGTTAGTATCATAATTTCAGTATCTTTGAACCCTGTCGCTATTACTGCAAGTCTGCAACGCCCCTGTCGCTAGCGCACTAGTTGAACTAGGAAATATCTTTGAACCATTCAGATGGCAATGGCATCCACAAGCTCAGTATCATAATTTCCAGTTACATTTAAATAAACTGAAGTGACGCGACCTATCGACAATCTAAGAACCCATCAAAACCATGTCCTTTGCTTGTTAGCATCACAAGACCGCACTGAAGAACCTGACTGATGATTTGCCAACAACTTCGGAAACGGCAGGGACGATCCATATGCCGCCCAGATGGAGGTCCGAGACATGCAGAGTGCGCGACGCAAAACAGCGATCGAGAAATGGCTTTCTCCAACCGAGAAAGCTAGCGTTCAAAGTTCACGACGCGGGCAGCACGCAACGGCATGAAAGAAAACAGGGGAAGGGCAGTGTACGAGTACGAACCAGGAGGCTGAACCCGGAGACGTTGGCGAGGGAGGTGGCGATGGCGGCGGCGGAGAGCGGGAGCACGCCGGGGAGGTGTCCCACCATCATGTTGGACGACACCTGGACGGCGTTCTGGGACAGGTTCACCACCACCATGGGCAGGGCCAGGTACCCCACACACCCGGTGTAACACCCGTGGCCACCGGCGTCGCCGGAGACGTGAGAGACAAGTAAGGTTCGCGGACGGGAACGGAGCAGAGGAATCTCTGTCTCTCGTGTTTTACCGTAATAATTCGGCTGAGTTCGAATACAAGGTTCCATACGGAATAAGAAGGGCACGATGGCCACTGACGGTCAGGACCCACTGGTCCTACATGTAAACACAGAAATAACAGAAGTACGTCTTTATCCTCCGGATACGTCTTTCTTGAGGGAGTCATCACCCTTGATGCGTCACACCTCCCCCTGCCGAAGTTGCTGCTTGTCCCCAAGCAGGTGCGGTAGGAAAGCGTGTCTTGATCACGTGATAGTCTTCCCAGGTTGTAGTCGTATCTGGTAATCCAGTCCAAGAGACGAGTACCTGTGGAACAGCCGAGTTACCTTTCTTGACCAGTCGATGCTCGAGGATGCTAGCAGGGACCGCATCAGTGGCCTGAATATCTGTGAGAACTGGAAGATCAGAGAAAACTGGTGTATAATCTGGTATAAACGGCTTCAGTTGTGATATATGGAATACAGGATGTATCGCGCTCTCATCTGGTAACTGCAACTTGTATGCCACCTTGCCAATCCTCTCAAGCACGGTGTAGGGACCAAAGAATTTGTAGGCAAGTTTGGGAAAAGGTCTGCTAGCCACTGACGACTGCGTATATGGCTGGAGACGTAGGAGCACCTGATCCCCCACCTCGAACTGTCTGTCAGTTCTGTTCTTGTCTGCCTGTATCTTCATTCTATTTTGAGCTTGTTCAAGTCGCTGTTTCAGTAGCTCCAAATGCTTTTCCCTGTGTTCGACAATTTCCACTACATCTGGACTTGTAGTATTGGGGTATACCGGATTTGCTCCCAGGTTCGGTTCAGTACCATACAGTGCCTTGAATGGTGAACACTGAATAGAACTATGATAAGAGGAGTTGTACCACAGCTCTGCCAAGGGTAACCAATTCTTCCAGTCCTTTGGGGAGTCTTGCACTGAACAGCGAAGATACATCTCAAGACATTGATTGATCCGCTCTGTCTGGCCATCTGTTTGCGGATGATAAGCGGTGGAAAGAGTCAGGTTGACCTTATATAACTTGAACAACTGTTTCCAGAAGGTGCTGATGAAAATTCGGTCTCTATCAGTCACAATAGTTCTTGGAAGGCCATGCAGCTTCACCACATTGTCAAGAAACACTTGAGCTACTCCTGTTGCTGTGTATGGATGTTTCAGAGGGAAGAAATGAGCAAATTTGGTCAACCGGTCTACAATGACCACTATGACATCATACCCAGCAGACTTGGGAAGTCCCTCGATAAAGTCCATAGAAAGATCTTGCCAGATTCCTACAGGTATGGGCAGTGGCTGCAACAGTCCTGCAGGATGTTGATGAGAGTGTTTTGTATGTTGACAAACACTACACTGTTTCACATAACTGTCAATGTCTGTCTTCATCCCTTTCCAGCAAAATAGCTTGTTCATTCTGTGATAAGTTGCATTTACACCAGAGTGTCCTCCAATAGCTGAAGAATGAAAGGCAGCAATCAACTTGGTTTGTAATGCTGAGTTGTTACCTATCCAGATAAGATCCCCTTTTCTGATCAGTCCTTCATGCAGTGAGAAGCCTTGTTCATTGGGACTGTGTATAGCTAGTTGGGCCAGCAACTCTTGAGCTCTAGCATCAGTAGCATAAGTGTTCAGCACTTCCTGGACCCACTGAGGCTGAACTGAGGATATAGCTTGTAATGGAAGCAGGTGGGCCACTCTGGATAATGCATCAGCTGCTAGATTGGTTTTGCCCTGTCTGTACTGAACTTTGAATTGTAATCCCATCAGCCTAGTCATCGCCTTCCTTTGCATCTCAGAATGTAAGTTTTGCTCAGTCAAGTATGACAAGGATCTATGATCAGTCAGAATGATGAATTCTTGCCTTTGGAGATATGTCCTCCACTTATCAACAGCCATGATAAGAGCCAAAAATTCCTTCTCATATATTGAAAGGTTCTGTGTTTTTCTCCCAAAGCCTTACTTAGGAATGCTACTGGCTGCCCCTGCTGCATGAGGACAGCTCCAATGCCATCAGCACAAGCATCAGTTTCCACTTGAAACTGTCTATTGAAGTCTGGTAATGTTAATACTGGGGTAGAGGTCATAGCCATTTTCAGACTGTCAAAAGCAGTTTGGGCCTGTTCTGACCACTGGAACTGCTTCATCCTAAGAACATTGGTCAGAGGTTTGGCTATTATACCATAATGCTTGACAAATTTCCTGTAGTACCCTGTCAAACCCAAGAATGCCCTCAATTCAGTCATAGTAGTTGGAGCTGGCCAGTGTAACATATCAGCAACTTTGTTAGGGTCAGTTGCTACTCCTTTGTCTGAAATTATGTGTCCCAAGTACTCAATACTGGACTGCCCAAAGCTACACTTGGATGGTTTCAAATATAACTTGTTGCTTCTCAAGACTTCAAACACTTGCTTGATGTGCTGCAAGTGCTCCTGTTTGGTGGCACTATAAATGAGGATGTCATCTAAGAAGACCAACACAAATTTTCTCAAGAATGGTTGGAGCAGCTGATTCATAATGCATTGAAACGTTGCTGGAGCATTAGTTAAGCCAAATGGCATAACCTTAAACTGGTAATGACCTTGATGGGTTTTAAGTTTTTTTTTTATACTCATCACTTGGCAGCATACGAATTTGATGATACCCTGATCTCATATCCAGCTTGGTGAACAACTTTGATCCTGCCAATTCATCCAATATTTCCTCCACAATTGGCATGGGAAATCTGTTTTTTACAGTCATGGCATTCAACTTTCGTAGTCCACACGAGGAATCTCCAAACTTCCATCTTTCTTTTTCACTAACAGAACTGGGGACCCAAATGGGCTGTGGCTATGTGAAATAAACCCAGCTTCTAGTAACTGTTTAACCTGTCTTTCAATTTCAGATTTGTGCTGAGGAGAATAGTGATAAGGCCTTGCATTGACTGGCACTGAATCAGGGAGCAAAGGCACAACATGGTCATAACTCCTATGAGGGGGCAGTTGTTGAGGTTCTTGAAACAGATCTTTGTATGAGTGCACCAGCTCTTGAATTTCGGCAGTAGGCCTTTGCATGTGAGGTTGGGATGGAGACATGGGCTGATCCAAACTGTCCACCACCACAAAGGCCCAAATATCGTTGCCCTGAGTTGCCTTGACCACCTGTTTGGCTGAAATAGTTGTGGGAGCCATGTTATCTTCCTGCAAGCCTTTCAGAGTAACCAGCTTGCCTTTGTGTTGGAATGTCAGCTGTTTCCCTATCCAATCACACTGCATGGGGCTGTTTGCCTTGAGCCAGTCATATCCCAGAATTGCATCATATGGCAAGAGGTCTAAAACTATCATATCAGTGTTGAATGTGTTCCCTTGGATATACCATTGGAGCCCTTTAACTTTGTCTGGAGCTGGACATCAGTGTACCATTAGCCAATTTCACTTTCTGGGTAGACAACGGTTGTGTTTGGATGTTGTTAAGCTGCACAAAGTGAGAGCTCACAAAACTGTGACTACTGCCTGTATCAACCAATATAAGCATTGTCTTGTTCTTGACCTTGGACTTCAATCTGATGGAATCTGTGTTGGTTGTGCCAGAAATAGCATTCAGAGATAGTTGGCAAAAGTCTTCAGTCAGCAGTTCCTCAATGGCCATTTCATTGAGAAGATCTTCATTGAGCTCCTTATCCAAGTCATTGACTACCAATGCATTGAGCTGTGGTTTGTTACGCTTGGTACATTTTTCTGCATGTCCAGGTTCAAATTTCTCTCCACATCCATAGCACAGTTTGTTTTCTTTCCTATAATCCCTCAGCTGTTTGTCTCTCCAAATGGAGCCATAATTAGCTGTTGATTTGTATTCAGATTTTGGAGCTTGGGCCTTGTCGCATTTCTTTACCCCCGAAACCTTTGCTTTTGCCCCGTCCAATACACCTTGTTGAATCTTTGCAATAACTTTTTGCTCTTTCCACAGTGGTAGGCACTTGTGGTTCCACCACCGCTTCGATGTCATCTCTAAGGCCACGACATATTTCTCAAAGAAAGAACAATGGTTCAAAGTTTGAGCTATGCATAGTAACATCATATTGCAATGATTGAAAGCGTATAGTGTACTCCTCCACTGTTGTTGTTTGCCTCATCTCCAGCAACTCATGAATAGCAGATCTGAAGTCATCACTGCCAAAGTGTTCTTTGATGTCAAAGCAAATCTGGTCCAAGACAAACCGGGATGGGACTTTTTGTAAGACTCAAACCACTTGGCAAAGCATTCCCTTCCAAATGCATTGTTGCGGCTTGAACCCGAGACTCTCGGGTATGGAATAGATGGAGAAATAATTGGTACACTTGGCTAACCAAACTGTGGGATGTGCTCCATCAAAAGTGGGAAAATACATCTTAGGCGTGTATGATGAGGTAATGTATCCCTGTCTTGTGGGTGTTTGTGCCTGTGCTGATGAGAAGGTTCAGGCCTGTAATGAGATTTCTCCTTGGCAAAAATGTTTTCAAACTGCAGGTCCTCATCTGCTATCATCGAAGTTCTCACTAGGAGCTGGCATTTCCCGATCGAATCTTTGTAATGTCGGTTTTGCCCTTTACTGTCCATTGGCTTTAACTTGTTGAGACAGAAGTTGTTGATCAGCAATACATTTTTCCACTTTCTGAGTATTGCCTGTCAGCTGTTCCTTAAGCTCTTGCTGGGTCAGCCCCATATGATTCAGACGCTCAACCAGCAAATCCAGACTTCCCATGACCTGATTCCACCGAGTCCTCTCATCTGCCGCCCCTTCCGCCATATGTTCCAGCAAGATCTGGGTCTGAGCAGAGGGCTTAGGAGGAGCCGTGATGATCCTCTAGAAAAAGCACTGGCTCGAGCAACTGGTTCAGCACACAGACCTCCCCAACTGTTACTCGATCCGTTCACCGCCGCCTGGAAGTGAGGCTCGATCGAGGGATTTTACGCCGAAACGAAAGTTCAGCAACCCAAATCGAAGGACACTTCCTCGCCAAACACCACCGCAACAAAATCGAGAGCAGACGCCGGAATTTTACACGGGAACACTGTCCCGCAACCCTTGTACGCTAATCGATTTGTGCTATATGCAGAAATAAGGAGCTAGGTCAGAGAGAGCTCACGATGGGTACGCCGCCAACCCAATCCAGTCGATGCCGAACCCCAGTTGATTGATGTGCCGTAGCGGTTGCCTCTCCAAACGCCACCAGTCACCGCCGCCGCCGGATACACTCGCCGCCGCTGGTTCGTTGTGATAGGGTAATTGGGAGGGTAGTTGGGTGGGTAGATAACTGATTTGTGGACGGATCGTCGCCGAACCAGAACAACCACGGACGCGGACCTACGGGATCCTGCTGCTTCACCGGAGCAAAGAGCAAGGTCGACCAGCCGCCGGGGATTACGATCCAAGGCTCAAGGCTCAGATCCGGTAGTGGCCGAGGATAGATTGCCTTTGATACCACTTGTAACACCCGTGGCCACCGGCGATCGCCGGAGACGTGAGAGACAAGTAAGGTTCGCCGGACGGGGAACGGAGCAGAGGAATCTCTGTCTCTCGTGTTTTACTTCGTAATAATTCGCTGAGTTCGAATACAAGGTTCCATACGGAATAAGAAGGGCACGATGGCCACTGACGGTCAGGACCCACTGGTCCTACATGTAAACACAGAAATAACAGAAGTACGTCTTTATCCTCCGGATACGTCTTTCTTGAGGGAGTCATCACCCTTGATGCGTCACGCCCGGCCTCGCGCGCCCACCTCCTCCACGACTTCTGCTCCTCCTGCACCGACCGCTGGGGCGGCAGCATCAGCGGCCGCACGGCCTCACCCTCCTCCCTCGCGGTGGCCATCTCAGCTCGGCCTCGGCCGGCGGGCCAGACCAGCCTCGGCCACTCTCAGGCGCCTCTCTCGCGCGGCTCGCGTTGCCTGCCACACCGATACTCGGAGCCACCGATACAAGGGCATCGGCCTCTTTTATCGATGCCCAGGCACCACGACTACACTTTTTTACAGTCCGAGCTTGATAGTAGTATGCTTATGTGGTGTGGGGGTTTCCACGATGTGCATCGACGACAAAGAAAAAACAACGAAATCCTAGGTCTCGATTCATGCCACAAAGATTTTGGTGAGATGATGTTCACCTTGTTAGTCTGCTCCAGTTGTTCGTTCCATGTTTCTCTCTCCACTTTACATGATAGATACAAAAATCAATCGTAGGAGGCAAATCTCAAAGCAAGAACCCATCTGCCTCGGCGAGAGAAACTTTGCAGGGATGGCCTGATCGGCTGATCCCCTCACTTCGTGAATGACAGCCCACAGGAATGACAGACACGCCTTCTTCCCCTACAAAACCGGTCTGGAAATGTAGAGCTGCCGCGCTACTCAGGTACACCGGTACACATCATCACGGCCCCGGCTCATGTGGCTTGTCGCTGAACACCCTCTCTCTAGCCTTCTCAGCCTGCGAACACAACAAGCGCGACGATGCAGGATGCATGAGTGAGATAGCTGTAGCATACAAGCCTTCGAAGATGACTCGACTAATTCATCTTTGCTGCAATATTAAATTGTGTGCAGCCTTGCCCATGCTGATGGATCGTAGAAGAGAACGAACGCACCATCTTGGGCCAGTCGGTGAAGAATGTAATGGCAGACATGAGCGTGGTCTGCGACAGGGAGCCGCAGACGATGCCCATCCAGAGCCCCCTCGACCCCATGTGCAGCACAAAGCCAAGGAGGATCGCCATCGGGATCCCCAGCAGGTAGAACGAGCCAAGGTTCACGTACGCGCCCAGGTGCTGCCACCCACACCCGCGGGCGACACCTGATGAAAAGAGACAGAGGTGGTAGACAATTTCAGACTTTCAGTTATCACAGTGATGCAGACCAGAGGACTGTGATTATGCTGTAATTGATTTTTGTAATGTTAGATAATATAACAAACCTGAGAGAATTCCTTGTACACAGTCAGTTATGACAGTGATGCAGACCAGAGGAACCATGGCTGCGACCGAAGATATGACCTCCTCCTCGCTGCTGTACGCGAGGCCCACGAGGTGCCGCGCCGCTAAAAGGGTTCCACTCACGATAACTGCGTCGATCGCTGCCATGGACAGCACCACACGGACTGCTGATCGAGCTCCGTCAGGGTTCCCAGCACCCAGTTCATTTGCTACTCGTGTGCTGTTTTTTTTTTGTGTGTTTTTGTGTGTGTAAGAATGATCAAATGATGTACTGCTTCAATTTAATTCAAAAGAGACAGAGTAAGCATCTTCCATGAAAGTTAAGTTCCACAAGAATCATACCTTCCAGCAGCTCCAATCCCGAAAGGTATAGTGAAGAGTAATGTTACACTAGTGAGACTGTTACAGAAGGATTTGGGAAACATTAGGTAAACAGCATTATCGATGCAGAATCATGTTTGCATATACGTATATAATACTGTGACCGTGGATTCAGTCTGTACCAGATCGAAAGCACTGAGGTCTGCAGCTCTGGGTTGGGTAGAAGCCCTGACATGAGAGTAAGGAGCTCAAATGACCACCATTCAAAACTGGGACAAAAAATATATACATTAGACAGAGATCAAGGAGGAATTCACCATACACAGAGATTAGAGAAAGAGAACCTAAATGTAGGATGTGGTGACTCATTACCACATCATGAGTGCAGAAGGCAGGGCGAGGCGCAGGAACGTGTCCACTCCCCTGAAGACCTCAATCGTCGGGCGCGGGTCTCCCTTGCAAGAGCTCGAGAACATGATGTACCCAACGAGCATGGCGACATTCAGCCAGTATGTTATGCTTATCGTCAGGGCAGCGCCTGTGTACCCAAGGCCAGTCTTGAACACCATCACGTAGCAGAGAGGGATGTGGATCACCGCTGTCACCACGGACGACAGCAGCAGCGGGTATATCAGGCTCTGCGTCTGTAGGAACTTGGTGAGCGGCTGGATCACTGCGTTGGCAAAGAGCCCCGGGATCATCCAGATCATGTACCTCCCAGCGCCTTGGGAGATGAGAGGGTCTTGGCCAATGAGGACCAGGATCTTGTCCATGAACACCCAGAGAAGCGAGAGAGGGATGCAGACCACCAGAAGGGTTACTACTGCTTTGTAAGTGTCTAGACCTAGTTTATGGTACTGTTTTGCACCATAGGCCTGACCACATAGCGTCTCCAGTCCACTTGCCAATCCGAGCTGTTTCGCAAGTGCAAAGCAGACGAACAATAATAGTCAATAGCAGGTGAAGTTGCTCAGTACTAGCAGGCGAAATTATCACAATTTTTGTCATGGCAGAAAAGGGAGCCAGTGAAAAGTTGTGTGTCAATAAGTTTTGAGCTTAGCCTTATTCTGGTCTGTAGAATTAGAAGGATGCCCATTGTGTTGTGGAGTGGATCCCACAAGTTATGTAGGAGCATTAGTGCATCTAAATTTTGGCCTTGATCTATTTGGGCAGTGTTGATAAGTATGGCAGCATTTGGCCTTGATCTGTCAAGAACCATACGGGATCCAGGAGCCAAACTAAAGCAATATGGCGCAAGGTCACCCAATTCATGCACAAATTCTACCCAAACATATCTTATGAAACATTTTCGGGAGAGTGAGACTTCCTGTTCAGCAGCAACTGATCAAGTGTTCAGACCTCAAGTTCAATATGCAGAGAGCATGAACTTTCTTCGGGGGCTCCGAACTTCTCGATCGGCTTGGGGACAAGCCGAATTTTAAGGAGGGGAGAATGTGAGGAAGTACCTATGGTTGGCCATCATATGGGCTACGGACCATGGCCTAATTGAGCTTTTGCCTGGATGGAGACTATCAAGATCAGAGCAGCGGCAATTGAGAAGGGGAGAAATCGAATATTCAGAAACAGGAAGACCTCTCTATCTTCCTCTTCAGGATACGGCTCTTCTCCCTCTGATCTCCCTCTTCCTTCTACCCGAAGCTTCCCCTAATGTATCTTTAATGATCCTGATCTAATCCCTCATGCTTGCTACCTATCTCCAATTCTATTCTTCTCAAGATTGTAATCTGAGCCTCATATGTGTTACACTGGTAGTCTGTGTATGAACTAGGGGTTGGGCTGTTGGGGTTGTTAACAAGGTGATACATGGTAAATTATCTTTTCTTGCATCTTACATGTGACACAACACAATGACTAACCAGAAGTCATAAAATGAACAGTATGCAAAGCCTAGTCAATGTCGTCTTATTACATTATCATTACTAAAATATTACCTGGACACCAATGCACACAGAAAAATAATCAACAGCTCTCGTAGTCTCGTCGTAAACCACAGTTTATGTGCAATATGATATTTCTGATGGAGAACGACGCTATGCATTCATCATAAAATTTCTACCAAGAAAACATACTCTAATCTACAGAGGGCAACTTACGCTGATTTTGTTAATAAAAAGAAGCAAAACATTCTGAAATAATGACTTGCCTAAACTGAAGAGTATGCATAGTCAAATTCTTGTTTGACATTGTACTGACTAAACATGTTTCAGGACACTGCTATCTCGGGCAAATAATCAAATGTCCCATAGTGCATTTTCCTGTGGAAAAAAATGCCTCCATCAGGACACTGCTAATAACTCGCACAAATCAAATGTCCCATAGTTTTCCCACAGTATTACTATAGAAGAAAACATACTTCAAAGCTGAGGTGGGCAACTTATGCTGACGAAATTGTGTTGAAGATTTAAATCTCCCCTTTGAAAATATACTCTTTACATGTCGACAAAGTTGACTATTGCTGCTACTACTTACTCCATCCTAGAAAGAATTAAAGTTTTATTTCTCGAGAAAATCAAACGATCCTAAATTCAATTAAATATATACCAAAAAAACTACTTATATTTATAATACGTGTATCACTGGATTAAAAATTAGAATATGTTTTTATGATAAATCTGTTTAAAGGTATAATTATTGATACTACTGTTTTACACATCTAGTTAAACTTAGAGTTGTTTGACACATTAGAAAGCGAGATTGCTTTTCTTTTGAGGTCATAGAGACATTATATAATAAAAAAAACTACTAATATTTGATGGACTGCCCCTGTCGCTAGCGGACTAGTTGAACTAGTAAGTATCTTTGAACCACTCAGATGGCATCCACTAGTTCAATATCACAATTTCCAACTACATATAAAGAAATCGAAGTCACGTGACCACATGCACCTGCAACGAGACAGACAGGCTATACTATATTGACAATTAAGAACTCATCAAAATTCAAAACCGTGTTCTTTGCTCTTTAGCATCACAGGATCGCACTGAAGAATGTCACCGATTTGCCAAGAACTCGGAAACGGCAGGACAATCCATGGCGCCCAGATGGAGGTCGACCACCGGAACCGAGAAGTCAGTGTGCGAACTCAAAACAGCGATCGAGATGGCTTTCTCCGACCAAGAAAGCGTTCAAAGATCACGACGCGAGCAGCACGGAACGGCATGCGAAATTAAAGGTACAAGAGCCCAAATTGGGACGAGCAAGAAAAAAGTGGGGAAAGGGAAGTGTACGGACCAGGAGGCTGAAGCCGGAGACGTTGGCGAGGGAGGTGGCGATGGCGGCGGAAGAGAGCGGGAGCACGCCGGGGAGGTGCCCCACCATCATGTTGGACGACACCTGGACGGCGTACTGCGACAGGTTGACCACCACCATGGGCAGGGCGAGGTACCCCACACACCCGGCCTCGCGCGCCCACCGCCTCCACCACTTCTGGTCCTCCTGCGCCGGCCGCGGCAGCAGCAGCGCCCGCGCGGCCTCGTCTTCCTCCCTCGCGGCGGCCATCTCGGGCTCGGCCGGCCTCGGCCACTCTCCCGGTCTCCCCAGGCGCCTCTCTGCAGCGCGGCGCGCGTTGCCTGCCACACCGATGCTCAGAGCCGTACCAATGTTTGGAGCTGCATTTTTTGTGGATGGGCCTATCAGCTGCTCGCGCGAATTTATTGGGCCATAGCGATCGAGTTCGTCATTTTTGTCCGAAGCGCTTGTCTCAGGCCAGTCTCGGCACGGCGTCGACTCCTCGCCATAGCGACAGCACGTGTCAAAGTCAAAGTCACCCCAAAACACACGGACCCGCGCGCGCTGTATTTAAGTTTATGCAATCTGTGCTTTCCGCAGATAAGAGAGAAGTATATAAGTTCCCCCTGTCAGTCCAAGTAGACTGAGAGTTAAAGGTTGGCTTCCTTTGATCGAGAAAAGGTAAAAAGAAAAAGAAAACTATGGGCGTGTTTGGTTCGTTGTATTTGACTTGGCCAGGCTCCCGTGATGCAGGCGAGACCTGTTTGGGTTCCCTGGATGCTCCCCAGAGCCTGTCCCCGCAGATGCAAATGCCCCCGTCGAGCCTGGCTCGTGAGAAACGAAACTGGAATCCGTTTCCAGGCGGCCAGGCTCGCGCGGGCCACAAGCGTGCACGCAGGATCCAGAAAAGGGCAGCGCGCAATGCAGGGACGAAGTCGCGGGAAACGCTAGGGTTACCGCCCCCTTTCGCGCCATCCCTCGCGTACATATCTCACCCCGCCGCCACCCCGTCCTCATTTTCTCCTCGTCTGCTCGGAGCTCCAGTGGAGAAGGTGAGCCGCCATCCTCCTCTAGCATCCTCAACTCTCCATGCCGTCTCATCTCCTCTGGTTGTTACCCTTCGATTCCCCTTTCTTTTTCAGTGGAGACAGGATTTGGGTGCAAATCAACTCTGACCGGAGGCAAATCCGACCAGGCAAGTTCGAATCCTTGTAGATGTATTGGTCTTCGCCCTTTCCCTTGCTACTGCTCATGTTTTTAATCCAATGATTTTGTGCTGTGTAGGGTTTGCCTTGAGTTGGTTCCGTTGAATCTTGAGAACAGACTTCTCCACCTCGTCTTGTCTTTGCTTCTTCAGCTCTCGTGGTAACTGAGGCCATCTCCCCCCAGCCCCCCTCCTCTCCTCCCTCGCAATGTTGTGTGCAATCCCTCTGCACGTAGGGTTCGTCCCTAGTCTGTAGATCTTGGTCTGTGCAATTAATGGAAATGTTTTGTGGAAAAGATCTGAGCACATGACCCTTGTCGATGATTTTTGTTTCATAGCTTATTTTAGACTGATCTGAGCACATGTGTCCATGGCCATGAAATTAGTTTGTTGTCTTAATATGAGCTGGTATTTGTCTACTGGAGTGTAGCACACGTCCATCCCCTGATTAATGATTTATTAATTTTTGTTCAGATTAGTGACTGCAGCGTTGTTTCATTTTCAGTTTATATTCATGTTTGACTTGTTGTTCTTTAAAATAGATGGACTGGAATGAACACAGATGCATGCTTGTTGTTAAGGCTGCTGCTTTTGTTGTTGTCATCTATGCATACTTCATCAGTCAGCTTGGATTGGCACAACGTTCACGTCCTCGGATCGCATATGCACCAATGAGTGCTATGGATGTAGAACGACAAGCGAATTTGGACTTGATGTAATGATACAGTGTGTGTTGCCATGCTCCATATGAGAAGGGCCCCTTTTTTAATTTGTGCAACCTGCTCAGGGAAAGGAACTTGCTTAGGGACACTATAAACACTAATGTAGAGGAGCAGGTTGCTATTTTCTTGCATATCATAGGACGCAATCAACGATTTAGAGTTATCCACCAAACTTTTAGGAGGTCCATTCAAATTGAAAGTAGGCATTTTAGAGTGGTACGATATGCTATTGGAGAGCTTAGAGAGGAGATGATCAGGCCATCAAGTAGTGAGACATCACTAAGATCTGAAACATCACCAAGTAGTGAGAGCAAAGGCTGCAGCAATCTCTGACTGATCTTTCTTTTGTGGAGTCGAGCTGCAACCCTGCTGCTCCAATTCTTTTGGTACATGTTATATATTTGTGGCACATGCGGGTGGTTTGGCTCAAGTGCCCCCTGCTCTATGCAAGAACTAGTATGATGTAATAGCAGATCAGTCTGGCCCTATGCAGCTGGTGGTTTTAGCTTTTGATCATTGCCTGTGATGTGATATAAACACTTCTGTACATTCTTGTGTCATGATCAATGTTTATGATATGAAACTTTTATAATTCTGAGCACATGTCCATTCCCAATGATTAATTCTCAGCATCACCATGAAACTTGCCACTACTGAAATGGTATGTTCATCCTCATTTTTTGCCAATTTTTCTTCCATGTATTACTAAGTACTACAATTGTGTGCTTCATTGCTCGTAGCAGCTATGGCGGCATGGTATGTTCTCACCCATCGGCGGGAGTGTGGGATTTTTACAAGTTGGGAGGATTGTCATAAATAAGTGAATGGATTTCCAGAGCACTCTACAAGAAGTACAGGACCATAGAAGAAGCAAGAGCTGCTTTCTTTGCTACGTCTGCCAAAGAATACTTAAATTTCAGAGACAGTAGATTAAAGAACCATGCTGGACCCACATCTAGGTCAAAAGATGTAATTATAGTAGTCCAGTCTTTTATAATTATATTGTTAGTAATGGTAAGTCTGAAGCTAGTGTAGTCCTTGTAAATCTGTACTTGTTGAAAGGTTGGGAGGTATCCTCACCAGCTGATGCAGAAGGTATTGAAACCTTGAGTCTGTACAAGCAACCAAACAACCCAACGTGCATCTATTTTGCAATGCAGTCTAGACATGCAAGTAACCAAACAAGTGATCGAACCAGCCAGGCTCCAATCAACCAGCCAACCAAACAATGCCGACCTTCATGGGTTTGGCCTGGCCTGCCAGGGCCTGGCCACCGGATGCGAGCCAGGTTCACCTCAACAGCGAACCAAACAGGCCCTATGTTTGGAGGGGTGGTACTATGTCATTGCGGAAAGGACTACTTTGATTGATTCTAGTTTAACACAATATTCCAATGTATAAACCATTAATGCTATGAACAAGAGTAGAACTTTCTTTTCACAAGGTAGGGTACCAAAAAAAAGTATCATTTGATCAGTGGGACATTATATGTAAAAAGTAAGAGAAAAAAGTTGGTCTAGGTATAAAGAATTTAAGGAAAATGAGTATTAGTTTATTGTGCAAACAGTGGTGGAGATTGAAAATGAAGATGGTTAATGGCAAATAGTTATCAACACACAAGTACTTGGAAAACAAAAGCATTCATGAAGTAGGTCATAGATTGAATGATTATGCAATATGGTATGATTTAATTAAAGTGAAAGACATATATGCAAGATAAAAATGTCTCTATCAGGAATGGGGAAAAATTATGTTCTAGATTGATCCATGGCTATATGATATACCCTTGAAATCTTTTTTATACCTACTCTATTTGAATAGTGTGAACAGAAACGGATTTGTTGCAAGTGCTGGGGGCGAATCTGTTAGTTTTAGAAGATGGTTGTATGATGATTTAAGAACTAGCTGGGACATATTCTAGAAGATGCTAATTCATTTCAATTAGTTGCTGACAGAACAGAATCAATTGAAATTTTGAAAATATGGAAAATATACAATTAAATCTATGTATGATGGACTACAAGATCTGAAAATGGCACATATCATAAAAGAACCTGGAAATGGAAGACACCTCTCAAAATTAAAATTTCTTATGGCTTATATCTAATGCTGTTGTGATCACAAAAGACAACATGAGAAAAAGAAAATGGCAAGGTGACCCAGACTTGCCTTCTATGATAATAGTGAAACATCTCATCTTTTCTTCTCTTGTCCTATTGAAAAAGTTATCTAGTCTATTGTTGCAAAATGTTTTGGAGCATCCAACATTTCTAAAAATTTACAACAATGTTGGCAGTGGTGTGAGGTTTGGTTTCTACTTGAAAGAAGTATCATATTTGGGGTATAGCTGCAATTTGTTGGGCTATTTGAAAAGGTCGAAATAAGCTTGTTGAGAAAAAAAATTGATCAAAAATCCTTTGGAAATTATTATATGTCATTCATCTGTTTTAATGCAATATTGGGCAGGTTTATACGGCGAAATGGATCAGACTCGGCTCCAAGAGGGGGCAAATCTGATGCTCAAAGTGGCCAAGGAGTTCCACAGGCGCAAATAGCCTGACAAGTGAAGCAGTTGCTTCTCCAGAATGACTAAGAGGAACAGGAGGAAAGCTCTAAAGAATGACACTTTGCATGATCCTTCAGAATTAAAATGGTTGCTGGAAGCGAAATCTTCATCGAGCTTTTCGGATTTTGATGGCTTTTCGTAGTAGCGCTGATATCGCGTTTGCGGCGCATTACTAGTGTTAGTCTTTCTTGATCATTTTGTCGAGAAAGGATTTGGCTAGATTTCCTAAGAGGTGCAGTCAAATCCTCTGCTTTTCCTGGGTGTCTTAACTTGTTCGGTTGGGTGATGTTAGATACAAACTCTTAACTCTCTTTTGGAAGTCCGCCAGCACAATTAAGCCCTTTCTCGCCCTTTATCATATCTTTACCTGTAATCTTTGAATGCTTGCATTCCATTATGATATGATATAATGGAAATGAATTTTTTCACTTAGAAAAAGAGAGAATTATATTACAACCTAGCATAGTATATATCCAAAAATTACATATAAAACAATATGAAATAAATAATCTATAATAGTCAATCTCATTTTTTCATCATCATCT